>NW_015148974.1:2606879-2635272 GCF_001465965.1 Polistes dominula | reverse complement strand
TATATATATATATATATATATATATAACGGTTGACTTTTCGACCTATGTTTACCAAAACTTATTTACGCAGTATAGTATATTCTATGTACGATCCACAACGATAGTAGGCTACTAGCAGTATTCAAAATGCGCGCCACCGATTCTATCGATTACGGTTCTTGGTCGACACTCGTTACGCTACAAGCGAGTATCGAAGCGCTAGCGATAGCCATCCCCACCTCTCGCATCCCCACCTCTCGCATCCCCATCACATGCGCCCTGCTGGGCCTATTCAAAAAGACTCTCATTCTATTTCATAACTGGACGCCTACAACGATACATCTTCAGCACTTAAGAACCGTAGAAGGCCACAAAGAACAACAAAGATACTATAAGGATTCACAAGGAACAACAAGGGAATACCCCAACCTTTACGGTTGTGATCGCTATAAGCGAAGCGGACAAGAGGTGAGACACGTGTTCAATCTTAGATAGGACTTATATTCTACATATCAACCAGGGTTTTTATGCCGCAAGGCTTTTCCCTGACGAGCCAATAAAGCATTACACCTTTGATTGGCTCAACCACGTGTTTAATTTCACATTTTAATTCAACCGTTTATCCTCCTCATCATAGTACATCAAAGTCGCCAGAGGACTCCATGTTGAAGAATTCTGTGTAATACATTTTGGTGCCCCCAGAGAGATTTGAATTTTAGACTCCTGATTCGAACGAAGCTACACGTGCACGATTGCTACGCCGAGAACAGCAGAGTTAAGTACATGTAATTCCAGAACCTTCACGCCATCAGCCATCACAAAGGATCTAGAAACGAAGATAAGTAGAAACATTATTCGTGCGTACGCTTATGCGTACCTACCCTTAAGATTGATAAATATTTTTACGTGGAATTGCGTCTTCGAAACCCGTAGAAGTTTGCTATTTCTTGTATATCTATTTATTGTTCTCATCTTCTCTATAAAATTCGCATCTCAACATCTGAACAGACTTATAGAACTTAATTTCTGAATTTGAACGAATACAAAATATATATATATATATATATAATAGAACGTTATTCTCCATCTTCCAAATCGCTTTGTACTCGGAAAAAGGGCGATCATATTTTCGGCGGCTACGCCGCTTCGCCGCATTCCCTTGTAACCCCTTCATTGGTCTGCAGCTAGCTAGCAGCGTACATCCCCTCCACGATCTATAGCTTCAGGGTCGTACCGCGTGATCGAGAACCCAACGCATTTTTTCATATACAAAGGAGAGTATTATATTTACCATAAATTAATTGAGTAGCTTTCGAAGAGTAGGATAGTTAATACTGGTCCATAATGGCATCGCAAAAACAACTCGAACAAAAACGGCATATTTTAAAATCACGGTTAACACACTTCGAAAATTTAATTGAAGAAGGAAAGTTAAGCATAGATGAATTAAGAAGGCGTTACGAACATCTTGACAGGCAAGTAGATAATTACGAACAATTATTTCGAAAGTGCACCAATACCAACGACGAATTAGTAGGAGTTGACGATTTATGTCAGCTTGTAGAAAGATACCATGCGATCGGAGACAAAATTCATTCGAGCCATACAGCCGCGGTTAACAACACGAGCGGCTCTCACAGAGACGACGATACTACGAAGACTTGCGATCAGCAAATGCATTTACGGCCCCCCGAAATTCCGAAATTTGACGGAGATATCGGAAAGTGGATCCCATTCAAGGAAAATTTCTTAACCCTGGTGGACTCGCGCACCGACATGTCGGACTTAGAAAAACACATAAACCTCCGAGAGTCTCTTACCGGCAGGGCTCTTCAAACAGTCGCGACATACCCACCGACCGGGCAGAATTATAAAAACGCGTGGGAAATTTTATTGAAAACTTTCGACCGGCGACGCATACTTCTGGCACGGGCCATCGACACCTTCATAGATATTCCACGGCCGAGAGACATGTCAATAGAAGAGATGACGCGGCTGGCGAGTGATTTGCGGGCCCATGCAAATGCCATTGCTTCCTTTAACACACCAGACGCACTGATGGTCCGCCTTGGCGAACGCACCTTACCCCGCGACCTTCGACAAAAATGGGACGAACAACTAGATGCAGATAATTATCCGACCATGAATCAGCTTTGTGATTTTTTAAACGAATACACACTCCGTAGCTTAGCGTCACCGGATGACCCATCGTCAGCGAGAAACGAAATCTATGCGAAACGTAAACACTCTGATGCAAGAACTATATCTCCGCGAAAGCGAAGGAACTTGCATGAATCGCGTATGTTCCTCACCACTATATCGTCTAAATGCATACTTTGCAAAGGATTTAATCACGAGTTGTATCGTTGCCCCCGATATAACAACATGACGAAATCCGACAGATGGGAAATGATTAAAGGATATAAACTGTGCTCGAATTGTTTGCGAAAACATTCCGGTTCATGCAAGTCCACGCGTTGTCGACTATGTAATAAAGCACACCATACATCCCTACATCGCGCCGATAGCAAGGGCATTCCATCGAATTTCAAGGCTATATCTCCAAAGGAGGAAAAAGACGCGTCAACGTCCCGAACTCATCTTAAACCAATATAACTAACTCCGATATTTCATATCAGCACCCGTAGTATACCTAATCAACTGCTTATGAGCGCGATGTGCGCGTTAGAAGAAGAGTCGGACCTTTAGAGAATGCCATGCATTATTAGATACCTGCGCTGTAGCGCATATCATAACAGAAAACGTCGCGAGAGAACTAGATTTACCGGTTAAACCATTTTCGATCCCAATTCACGCAATCAACGATACGCAGACAAGGTCGACCAGCATCGTCGAAATAACAATTCAATCACTAGATAATAGATACCAATGGAATCTTTCATTACTAATCGTGCCGAAAATAGCCGACCGGGGGTACCGAGGGTATACGATAAAATTAATATTTAGTTCTTTATTTTATTTCCTGTTTGAATACGTTGTCGATCTTAGTGAAAGGAAACTCCACTCAGAAATTGGGGGGAAACGATATTCCGTTGTTTAAAAAAAAAAACAAAGTTCCTTTATGCATGGTTTCTACTACGATCTTTACCAAAAACAAAAGCTATACCCATCGGTTGACAATGGGGGGTGGATCCTTCTGTTATTGGTCGATAGTATTCATAATCTCCTTCCCTCTCCAAAAGGTGTTACTCATTTATGATATAAATATGTGAAAGTCCATAGTCAATCAAGTCTTTAGTCTATCAGTTCTTAATCTGTATCAGTATGCATATCTGTTTATCCGTCTGTATTAGTTCTTAGTTCTCAGTGCAATAACTATACGTTCAGTCTGTTATATTCGTCTGCGTATTTTATCAGTCAGTTTATCAGTTTATTAGTCAGCCAGTCGGTCTCATATTCATAACTTTTGTTGTATTCAGTATTTTTGTAACCACGCCACTTTTTGTAAACCTTTTGTAAATACCGCTCAACATCACATCATTATAATTTAATAAACTACTATATTATATCATCATCAGTTTATATTTCTCTCTGTCTGAACCCCACACGAACGAAATCTTTCCGCGAGAACTTGTAAGGATTCCGGCTAATTGAAAACTAGCTGATCCCCAGTTTCATTTGCCGCGACCGGTCGACATATTGAAAGGTTCCGGAGCTACATTAGAGCTTATGTCTATTGGACAAATTCCCTTATCATAAAAACGCGGTGATTTAATGCTCCAAAAAACACAGTTAGGTTAGGTAGTCGTCGGCGGTATTGAATCGAGCGAACAGAAGGAAAAAATCACGTTTCTGACAACGGCCGAATTGAAGGAGCAGTTAGAAAAGTTTTGGTTAGTAAAAGACGCGAATAGAACGCGATCGAAGTCAGTAAACGAAATAGAATGCGAAAATCATTATGTTTAAAATACGAAGAGCGACGAATTGGGACGACACATTGTGCGTGTACCCTTCCGCGAAAAGGGACACGATTACAGTCACCTGCGCGGTATAGCCCTATGCCAATTCCATAATCTCTGGAAGAAGTTACATGCGAATGCCGAACTCTAGAAGAAATATGAACGGATTATGCGGGAATATATCGATTTAGGACATATGTCGATCGTTAAAGACGAACCTACAGGAGGTTGCTATCTTCCCCACCACGCGGTAATTAAATCAGCCAGCATGACGACAAAGGTCCGGGTCGTATTCGACGCCTCCGTGAAAAATGATAAGAGGCTTTCTCTCAACAACACTTTATTAGTCGGACCTACAATCCAAGATACTCTAGTAGACCACTTGTTACGATTCCGTACGTATCGGTACGTACTGACCGCGGATATCGAGAAAATATATCGACAGATATGGATTCATCTGGACGATCACCAATATCAACGGATATTTTGGTTGCATAACGAACGAATTCGCACGTTCGAACTAAACACGGTGACATTCGGATTGGCCTCAGCACCCTTTCTCTCTATAAAAACCATTAAAAAACTTGCGAAAGAGGAAGGCGCTAATTATCCACTCGGAGCCGAAATATTAAACCGCGATCTGTACGTCGAACTCTGCTCCTGAAGAAATCCTATTTTAAAAACACTTGGTATTTCATTGAACACCCATCATAATCGTCTTATCTATTCAGTCGCGTCCGTAGACATTCCAACCGAAAAGGAAATCCTCGAACTGCCGGACGTAAGGGGACTACCGGTATTAGCGACAAGAATTGAACCGGAAAACATATTTCAGCTATTCTCTTCGATCTATGTTTACCAAAATTTATTTACGCAGTACAGTATATTCTATGTACGATCCGAAACGATCGTAGGCAACTAGCAGTATTCAAAATGCGCGCCACCGATTCTATCGATTATGATTCTAGGTCGACACTCGTTACGCTACAAGCGAGTATCGAAGCGCTAGCGATAGCCATCCCCACCTCTCGCATCCCCACCTCTCGCATCCCCACCTCTCGCATCCCCACCTCTCGCATCCCCACCTCTCGCATCCCCACCTCTCGCATCCCCATCACATGCGCCCTGCTGGGCCTATTCAAAAAGACTCTCATTCTATTTCATCACTGGATGCCTATGACGATACATCTTCAGCACTTAAGGACCATAGAAGGCCACAAAGAACAACAAAGTACTATAAGGATTGTAATCGCTCTAAGCGAATTCTACACTACACCCCAACCTTAACGGTTGTGATCGCTATAAGCGAAGCGGACAAGAGGTGAGACACGTGTTCCATCTTAGATAGGACGCCATTCATTCTTATATTTTACATATCAACCAGGGTTTTTAGTCACAAGTCTTTTCCCTGACGAGCCAATAAAGCATTACACCTTTGATTGGCTCAACCACGTGTTTTATTTCACATTTTAATTCAACCCTTTATCCTCCTCATCATAGTACATCAAAATCGCCAGAAGATTTCATGTTGAAGAATTCTGTGTAATGCATTCTATATACCATATAAATATTAAATGGTTATTTTTTAACACCTTGTATATAACTCGTGATATAATAACTATTCTAATAGCGAAATGCATTAGAGTATTTAGATAATTGTTAAATAATCAATAGAAATGTATGTTGTTGTAAAAGCTCAGATTATACGACTTATTCACTGTCCTCTTCGGAATTCATCTTCAGACTGGCACGTTATCCTCTATCAAAATTCTTTTATTTGAATATTGTTTATATGACTTTCAGAACGTTGTGCATGGGTGCAACGGTAATAACATTTTTAATAAAGAGAATGTAAGATTATAACGTTTGGATTTTAGCACTTTTTTTCATTCTAACTGTTTTATATTATCGCTCCTGTGCAATGGTAACTTCGAAGGTAAAAATTTTTTTTACTGTAAGAAAAATGCAGAAGTGATAATATAAATACATTAGAATGAAAAAAAAGGCTAAAATTAGAACTTTATAATCTTAAATTCTCTTTATTAGGAATATTATTACCGTTGCACACATGCACAACATTCTGAAAGTCATATAAAAAACATTTAGTAAAAGTATTTTGATAGAGGACAACGTACCAGTCTGAAGGTGAATCTCGAATATATTTAAATACTCTAATGCACTTTACTGATATTAGAATAATTATTATACACGAGTTATATATAATTGACTTACTACTAAATTTTCCAAGTTTACAGAAAATTTTCCTCATGTTCACCTTTCATTTCTACACACTTGGCATCTTCTTTTTGTGAACTTCTTCGAAAATTCCACCTTTCTTTCGATGACATTTTTATGATACTTTGTGACTGTGTTATATCTTTAATCGCCGATTCACAAGTGACTTATTCTCAATGAAAGTTACTTTCAGCACTTGAATAAGAACATTTATAACGCAGTTTCAAAACATAAAGTTACCATCGTATGCAATGAAGGCAAGTTAGTCAATTATGATACTAGCAAACAAAAATACTTATATCTCAGGTCAGAAAAGGTTGACTTTTTGACCTATGTTTACTAAAACTGTTTTACTCAATATAATGCATCCATATATCATATAAATATTGAATGGTTTTTTTTAACACCCTATATATTACATCAGAGAGCTATCCAAACTTTTATGAGGCCAAGACCCACTTGTGAAAATGGTCATTTTTTACGATACACTCGAAAGTGTAATTGGCAAAAATAGAATAAAATAGTAACTTTCATGTAATTTTGAATTGGGTTTACTTTTAGTTGTTCATCCGATGACTCCCGACGAGTAAAACTCTCCTAATGAATGTGCTAACTATTATTGTATTTTCATATTTAACCCTTTGAGTTCTTTAGATGTATATAATCGTCCAGCGAAAATTATCTTTATATACTATGGACGTATATATGCGTTTATCAATTTCTTCGGCCTCACTCATGTTAGAGTTGGATTTTGGTAGGCGATGAAGCGGTTCAGGGGGGCGATTGACAAGACCACAGCAAGATCAGAGGAGAAAAATGGGACTTATGTGCGGGTATGCATTAAAAAAAAGCCATGGTGTTTTGTTGGTATGAAAAATAAAATTTCATTTTCAATTACTAAAAAAAAATAAAAATCACAAAAACGTTTTGAAGGGTCAAGGAGGTCGATTTTTCAAGGAAGGAGGCGATAGGACAAAAAATTTTGGGAACTACTGATCTAGAGGTTTCAAGAAAGAATGCAGGAAATCATGAAAACCTATGGTGGGGTTTGATAAGTATATAAGGACGACGAAGGGAACCAGTGGGTGCCATTTTGATTCGGTGCAACTTAACACGAGTGTATTATGTTAAACTTTAGATACTCATTATATTCTATCTCTTATTATATTTATCTTATTAATCATTAAATATTCTATTTAAATACCATACTTTTTCATAAATAAATTTTACATTTATATATTTTTAATTTATATTTTGAAAAAATTATAATATATTTTATATATTTGCAAAAATAACTTCCTTTTATATTTTGAAAAAATATTTCTAATAAGATAATATTACATTTGTATATTAACGTGAACAACATCTTCTCTTTAGATATATCTCTTTACTATATTATTATATATAAATTATTTCATGTATAAATATACTATATAGCTTATAATAATACTAAAAAAAACTTTCATCTTTGAATATGACCTAATCATATTCAAAGATTAATCGTTTCGCTTTACAAATAAAATATTTTTATCGTCCTTTCTCTTTCATTTATATACGAGTTTGTATAATAGTATCAGAAGAATATATTAAATTTCACTTTTACACAAAATAATTCTACCTCTTGATTAAATTTTAAAAGGCATATTAAACCATAATAACCAATTTATTACTCGTGTAACTAATTTCTCCAATGCACATGAAACAAATAATAATTCGTAAAAGAAAAAGAAAAATTTAGGATTATACCTTTGAGCATAAAATTTCTCTTACAGTATTAAAAGCGTACAATAACTTTCTTCCTAATGCGATTATCCCGTGTAATTTCAGTTATGACGGTTATGATCACGACGTTATCCTAAACGCAAGAGGAAACGGTTAATAGCCGTAAGCTTAATTGAAACGCGTCAATAATTTTTGTTGCCCGAGGCGAACGAGCCGAATGTCAGGTGGATTTTCGTGGTTGCATACAAAAAAGGGGGAAAAAAGACAGAAAGAGAAAATGAAAGGGATAGACGGAGATGGGGAAAACTCGATCGAAATTTGTGAATGCATCGAGTTTCTAGGTACAGTGAATCTCTCTCTCTCTCTCTCTCTCTCTTTTCCTCTTGTTTTTGTTATTCTCTTTTATTTCATTATCGTTGCTAACGACAATCCGTCACTGTCATCTGCTTCGAAGAGCGTGACGATCGTCGGCGAAACACAACCCGAAGCCTCTTATCGTTTTCTCTCTCTTCCTTTCAATTCTATTCGCTCTCTAAAAAAAAAAGGAAAAAAATCCTCTTTTACCGTTATACGATGCACGAAGAACGAGAGAACACTATCGAGAAGGGCGATCATTATTCGAACTACCCGAAATAGAAATGATACGTAAGTGACGAAATGATCGACGTTAAACGTAAAAGTTGAAAAGTTCGACGTTAAAAAATTCATATCTCAACCATCATATTCTTCTTTCTACGACAATTTAAAGAGAAATAGTTAGGATGACTTGTTCCGTCATCGTGGCACATAATTTCCTCAGGAAAAAATGGTTTCCACTTTTGGTGTCTTCGTAACAGACTATATTTATTTTTCGTGCCGTAAGAAAAATATACATCCTGTGAACTCTAGTTATAGGCTGTTACACGTAGACTACAAGTTAGGCTACAAGTTAAATGTAGTGAACGTGAATGGTAAATCTCTTCAACGTGTAACATCGACTAGTACATTTTTAAAACAAGATGTATTAGACTGAATATTCAAAAAGAGGAGAAAGAGAATTTTCCTCGAAAAAAAGTATATAACATTTTAGGGCCAATCGTGAAACGTGCAAGAATTTAATGTGAAATTATTATTATTATTAATAAGTAAAATAAAGTAAAAAGAAGGTTCTTTAACTAATTCGTAACTTTACAAACTTATATCTTTTATCTTTCTTTCGGAATCGTAAAGTATGAAAAGTTTTGAAATTTCTAAGAAAATATAGAAAAGTTGATAGAGATCCATGCATAGGTAATGGTAAAGATTTAACGTAGAAATGAAACTAAGTAAGAAAAAGGAAAAGAGAAAAAATAAAAAAATAAAATAAAAAAGAAATCATTCGTAGAAACGCATAAGTTAATTTATAATGCACGTCGCAATTAAACTCGCTCGAGAAATTCAGGACCGTTTGTTATGACGTGAATTTGGCGAGCTAGCTTTCGACATAGTGCTCACTCGAAAGTTCTTGACACAACAGTAACTTTAAAGTCAGTTTACAATTAGTGCTTAAGTCGAAGCTTTACTTCCTCTCTGTCTCTTGAATTTCCTCGTTCTCTATCTCAATCTTCCTTTATCTCTCTTCGTCCTTTAACTTCTCTTTTTACTTCATCTACTCCTAGATCTCCTAGTTTAGCTAGTTGAGTATTTTCACTTAGTAGTATCCTATTTAAAAAAAAAAAAGTAAAAGTAAGAAAAGAAACAAAGAATGAGAGAGAGAGGGAGACAAGATTTTTAAACAACCTACCAACAAAAAGTTCTTTCCTTTCGAAAAATATTCCATTAAAAAGGCAAAAGAAAATAAAACAACGTCGAAGGTATTTTATTGGAACAAAAGGATCTCGTTTATGGTGAGTAAGGAACGTTTTCATAGTGGTACATAGCATCTTGATAAACGAACGAATCGCACGCGTAACTCGCTCGCTTCTGGATGCAGAAGGATCATGAGATTTCTTCAACGATACGTACTTGAACGTTTCCACCAAATGGTTCCATTAATCATCATTTGTCGAATCAACCGTAGAGTTCTGCGAGCTCTTATCAGACTCTCGATTAATCGTGAGCGCACCATTTCGAGACGGATAAAGCTTAGCGATGAGTTTACAAGATTCTTTAAGAGAAAAGAAAATTCTTTTTACGCTCGTCCTATCTTCTATGACATTTTTATTCCTTCCTATTTCCTTCGATATAAATCCTTCATGCATGTTTTTATTTTTTTAAAAAGAGACAAGACCAAAAAAAATAAATATATATAATACTAAACAGTTCTCTATTGAAAGCTTTAGAATTAATACAATTCCATATAGGATCTCATAAAGCTCCAAATAATTACACCGATCAATACAACTTTAATTATTGAAATTATATATTATATTATTTTGCACAAGATTCGAACAGTAAAATAAACAATCCAGCGGTGGTTGATTCGAGTAACTCTCACGCATATATAACGAGTTTGATCATTAGAAACGCATTATCATTCCTTGCACTCTGTGGTGAAATAATCAGCGGTAGTACATGGAACTTCGTAATTACTCGTTATTATAGAGTAGGAATTATTATTCTATTTCACGCGAATATTACTCAATCAGAACAATAATATCTATAAGAAGATTCGTATCGATTTTACGTGGTAACTCATTTCTTATTTTAATCTTCCATTTAATAATAAAATAATGTACGATTCAAATCTCTTGTATTATTCAAAATGTGAAAATAAATGGTACATCAAAAATTTGATTAAATATTATATAATTATTATAATGTTATTATAATAAATTTTAATTATAATTATGACCAATAAATTCGGTTCAATTTAAATTTCTTAAATATAGAATATCAGAGGATTATGATTAAAAATAATTAAGAAAAAAACACACATAATATAATTAAACTTTACTATTAATTATTATTTTTCGTCAAATGAAAATGGCGTAATTTTTCGTAAAACTCTTTCCTCAAATTTGATTGAGAAAAATAAACGATAGTTCTACGTCATGTATTTTCTACGCTTATGACGGTTATCTTATTTCCATTGGAAACTTTGTTCTAAGTTTGAGAATAACGTTAAGTCTCAGAGAATGAGCTCGGATGAAAACCCCGGAATCGTGACATTCGAAAGAATAGTTAGAAAAAAGGGTAGGGGAGAAGGGAAAAGCAAAGGAAAAAGGGAGTTTGTCGACGTGCAAAAATCGTCTCTATAACGGTGAATTTAACATAAGAGAGAAAAGAAGCTTGAAGAGCAGGAAGAGAAGAAAAGAGAATCTGTCGTGTACGTAAGTAGATATATGTAGGTATAGTATTATATATAGGGAGAAACGAGAAAAGAGCCTCGAAAAGGTCGGGTGGTAGTTGAAAATCACTCATGCTCGAGTGTCCCGTGAGACAATCCTCTCGATGACGATGAATCAAAGCAACCCGTAAAACAATAGGTTGCCCGACGGAGGACGAAGATAGAAAAAGAAGGAGAATGAGAAAGGAAGAGAGAGGGGAATAGAAAGGGAGCAAAAAATAAAGAAGGATAGGAGCAAGAAGCAGACGTCGGGGTGTTAGAAAAAGGGCAGGCTCGAGAGTTCCCAGGAAGTCGAAAAGAAGAAGAGAAAGGACAGACCTCTAGAGTGTCATGCAAGATCACACGCTAATACGACCTACGCACGTATTGTTCGACTACTTTGCGAGACTTACAGACTACTTCCTCTTTGCTATCCGACAGCTGCTACTTATCAGGGCATATGCAGTAGAAAATTCTAAAAGCTGAAAACCCTAGAGATGATTGAGTTTAGTTAGCTATGACGAAGACAAACCCAATGAAACGAACGAATGAACAAACTTTTAATGATGTCTACGTGCCAAAGGATTTTCTTGTTTTCACAAAGGATATAAAAGCTTTAGGAAGGATGACAACGATAAACAGGTATCGACACACCTAGTAGACTGATTGAAATCACCCTTTAATCCTTTTCACTCGTGGAAACTCACGTATAAACCGATGATCAATGAGATTAACTAATTATAATATGTCCTTTGATGTTATATGTTAAAATACTACTCTCTGGCTTTACTTGTCGTAACTCATTCTCGGTTTTGAAATATTTTACAACCTTCTAAGTAAGTAAAATAAATTATTTGTATCATGTTAGGAAGATTCGTGATATTCGTTTTGCTTATAAATGTAATTCAACTAGAGATATGGAGATGCGTTAAAAACGTGCGAGCAAACAATGCTAGTTCGAGGACACGCACCATGGCGTCGGAGGAGGAGTTCCTACGAGTGGACGTGCAGAGGCATGCGAAAGGAGTCGACTGTCGCGACGAATCGAAAGTACCTTCGTATCGTCCAAGTGGGGGAATATGTAAAACGAAGTGTCCGGAAAGGGAGACAAGCGGTAAAAGACTGTGAGTCGATCTAGTAGTGCTCGTAAAGTTGCCACGCTGAAAGAGGAACGGAAGGAGAATGAGGAGAAAGAGGATGAGGAGAACTCTCACGAGTACGAGACACCAATACTACTAAACATTGTACGCCGCCAAAAGGGTGCAGTGTAGTTGGTATGCGAATGTTACCTTCCACCCTAAGCTCTTGTATCCATCACGCTAGTTTAAACCGGTCTCCTCTCTCATAGACACGCACGTACGCACACAAACACATACAAACATACATACATACATACATACATACATACATACATACATACATACATACATACATACATACATACATACATACATACATACATACATACATACATATNACATACATACATACATACATACATACATACATACATACATACATACATACATACATACATACATACATACATACATACATACATACATACATATAAATGGTTCGTGGGCCATCGTAGGCCAGAACGAAAGACGGATGCGAGCCACATCTCCTCGGTGTGCCACCGACTGACGCTCACCAACAACATCTGACCTCTTGATCCTTCCTGGGAATTCGCATTCTTGCATGAGAGCAAGTTTGCGCCATGGTATATTTGATTAGACTGATACAAACTGATATAATCAACTTTACGATACAATTTAGTAATAATTTGAAGTCTGCGAATTGTTCTAGTGTTTCGGTCTTATTTATATGTATTACAGAATATGGGAAAGAGAAAGAGAGAGTACTAGTAGTACGAACCAATAATTATTCAAACAAGTTAAAGGTCAAGCCATAAATGTAAATCGATTGAAACTAATCTTGTTGCAGTTGACTTATCTTATCCTTTGAGTATTACTTAAGTGAAAATGAAAACAAACCTCGAAGAGTTATTCGTCATCGATTTGTATCGTTTAAATCTTCAATAAAAAAGAAAAAAAATGATTGACCAGCGCCAATGCTAAGTAGATTCTCGAGGTTCAATAAGCAAGCGAACTTGAAAAGTTTCGACGTTTCTCTCCTTTTTATTCTACTTTTCTCTCTTTTTTTTTTTCTTTTTATTTCTATAGTCTTCTTCTCGTTTATTCGACATGCTCTCCGACTTATTCGTGTGCAAAAGTACTATGTGGGGTGCTCGTGAATCTTGCCACTATTTTTCATGTATTTCTGATAGTCTAATAAAACAACATTGCAATTTTTATTACGTTGGTATCATTTAAAAATTCAATGTAATTGTGAGCTAATGTATAAATTAAAAGACCTGAAAATTTGTTATCAACATTATTTATTAGAAAATAAGCATTATTAGTTAATATTTTGATCAGAGTCAACTCGAACGTATGTAATGCCTCTTAAAAATTTGGTTTTCAATACCTGATTAATTTTATTTTATTTTAAACATTTAATTCAATAATACAATATTTTCAAAATTAACTAGTTAATCAAAACAAAACGAAAATATCGCAAAAAATACTCCTTGCAAAATAGCCTTTAAAGGATACTATTCGTATCACTCTGAAAATGAGATCTTTTTTATTACTATTACTTTTTTTTACGATATTAACGCCTTCAAACCGTCACCACTCCTAGTGTCACTTTTGCTTATACCTAAAGTTGATCCTAATTTTGAATAACACTTTTATGTCAAATAATCAGAAATGTGTGTAATAACAAGTAATGATGATCCTTATGAATAACAATATCTTGTATATGTAATATTATACATGCGTGTACTTTCGAATTTTCATTGGTAGAATTTTACACTTCACACATACATTAGATTTCTACATACACACGACTCTGTCTCAAAGAAATCGATCCGAAGCTCTCGTGTTTCTCATTCTAAGTCGAAGAGTTTCTCGCAGAGCGAGCGTTTATATTGCGAATAGGAGAGTCTGTACTTCTCTTCTACCAAGAACCATTGTAGTTCTCTTCTAGTGATATTTCGAGACTTCTGACGCCCCTTCGATATCGTCTGGAACACGATGAGAGAACATCCGTAATATTTATGCTTGTCTCGTCTACTGCGTTTCACTGATACTATTTCCAGAAACAGATGGTATTAGAGAAAAACAATTTCACCGTTCTCCTTGTACCTGAATATCTATGTATATATATATGTTACAGTAAATATACAAGATCCGGATATTTTACAGATTGCCCTGGGCATTCTATAGAATGTCATATAAGATTTGGCAGTATATATTTTCAGCATGTTTTCTGTAAATTTCCTGACCAATCTTTAGAATGTCCAAAAGGGTTTTGATCGATCTAGAATACGTGCTTTAATTAGCTATGTTTAGAACACGGGGAAGGGAGGGAAATATTTATAAGCTCGTGTAAATGAAAGAAACCAAGCAAATCTAAAAATTTGTATACAATGTCAGAAACAAGTTTCGGTTTATCTTTAAAATGTGCCTCAGTGGGTTGTGTTTAAAGCACAAATGGGGGTATGTTCCACTATGTGGGATTTATTGGAAATTTTTATCAATATAGTTAAATTTTCTCAACTATCTATCCACTTCTGTCAAATCGTAGAACAATTATTTAGTTTATTGCCATTATTTCTACAATAAACTAGAAATTTTGTTTCTCTCGAAACAATCGAGAGAATAAATTGGCAAAAAATAAACATTGAAAATAAAATAAAATGAAACAAAATAAAACGATATCAGAATGAATTGATTGGAAATTACATAAGAATGTCGTAGAATTTTCTTAGACACTTATTCACTCCTGATAAATCATCGTACAATCCTCCGGTTTCTCGCCATTAATTCTACGGCAAGCTAGAAACCCTACAAACGAGAGGATAGCGCCACTCACGAACGTTTCAATTTCAGAAATTAATCCCGGGAATGCACGTACGAACGTGACAGCCGGTTCTTCCTCTAACACGATACACGAATACATTTTAAACCATGTGAGCTTATGTTTGCTCGATATAATACCAGCAAATTTCGCCCGAAACAACGTGAAGGGTTATCATCTCGTTATAAATTCGTTTAACGTTCTACCGATTTGAATCGCGAACGCGTTACAAGATTTAATTACGTACACTTAATTAGGATGATTAAGCAAGCACTGATTTTCGTACTGACTTATAAAACACTTCCAAATGAAAATCAAGCAATAATTCGAAAAAAAAAAATTATTTTTATTATTTTCAAAATCTCGATTTGAATATCGTATAGGCACATTTTATCTAATGAAACATTATCGATACCTATATGTGAACATGATTATCGTGTTATAACTAACCTTTCACGACGTTACAAAGCGATCTAATTTGAGTAATTCTCGCAAAAGCTCTTTTCGTCGTGTTTCTCTTGGGTACACTTGAATATATCCATAGGCTTTCCTTCAAATATATTGCAATGATGTCTAATTTTGTGAAACAAAGAAAAAGAAAAAATAAAGGATTACTTATATCTAACGGTTCTATTGTACTATTTTTAAATTTCAATCTACTTTCTGAGATTTTCCAGTACTTACAAAATCTACAATCCTTTAACTTCCTCTTCATTCTTATCTCTAACAACTCAACGATGCACATTCTTTCTCTCTCTCTCTCTCTCTTTACTTGGAAAGCCATCCGTGACCTTTTATTATTGTTCCCTATTGTGGAAAATACATATCGGAAAGGCCAACGGGGAACGGATTCTATCCATTGTAAGAAATACAGAAAAGTAATTGGAACACGGAGGACAGATATCGTCGTTGTGGCAACAACATCGAAGATATAAAAAAAAGGAAAAAGAGAAGAAGAGAGAGAGTGAAAAAAAAACAGAGGAAAATAGAAAGAGGGAGAGAGAAATAGAAACTATCGTGGTTGAACGATTTCGTTCTTATACACCGAATTACTTTATTACCTCGAGTTTAATTCCCAGTGCTTTGTGCGCTCAAGGGAGATCGAAAAACGTTGTGTTGGAAAGAGGCGCTGCCTCTCTGTTCATTCTCTTCCATGAACCTGATGAAGAGGATGAGGAAGCTGCGTAGAAATTTATCGTGTTTCCATTATACCTTCCAGTATAAAACGAGTGAAAACGAACATTCCACGTTCGTTTGTTCGCAACAAAGATAGAAAACTTTATATTTTCCTTCATCTTATTTCCTTCTTCCTTCAGATTTTAACTGGAACAAAAGTCAGAAAACGAAAAGAAGAAATCCTCGGTGATCTTATTCAGGCAAGCTTAGCCACGAAAACATTTGAGTCCAACCTCGCGCCTGTCCCTTCATCCTTTAATCCTATGGGTTAAGCTCCTTGCGGTAACAACAAAACGACGATAGGGAATAATGTTTCTCTCCTTAGACACATCCCACATCTTTCTACAGGATAACCTTCGTCATGTAGTATTGGGCAATAGTATCCTTCTTTTTCTACTTCTTCTTCTTCTTAATCTTCTTTTTATTTCTTTTCTTGCATTTCAACTGGATTGAGAAAAGAATTGTTTTCGTTGATAAAAAGAATGATTAATAATGTCAAATGTTTAAAAAAATAAAATCGTATATGAGAAACGAAATTGTTATTTTTCGAAGTAATTAATTATACTAATCATTTATAAGACCATTTATAAGATATAAATCTTTAATAAGTATTCTATTATTAACGAAATATCTATCTATATATATTATATGCATAATTAGTTTTGCTCGAGGTAATAACATATTTACTGTTTTATTAAATTGTTATAATATTGGACATATTGTTACATTTCATATAGCAATCGATTCAATAACTGAACATAGAGAATGTAAACGACGTGCTCGTTTAACATGCGGCAAAGAGTATTACAACTTGGCTCAATCAGCCTCAGCAACGATCGAATATTATACCGCAGCAGCAGGATTAAAAAAACTTTTAACTCTCTATAATGCCAAATAAATTTGTACTCATACACTCGTGTTTATTAAGTATTATTTTATATTTACGCAAAATTATTCGTTATTTATTAGTTCGTATTTGATTAGATTAATATTTGATAATTTGTGTATTATAATAGTTTCTCAAACATACTATATAAATATATAATTGTAGCATAATTATGGTACAAAACTATATAAAAAAATTGAAAAAATTGATTTAATGATGTAATTAATATTACTATAAATAATATTATAAGATAAATCATAAGATCAATTTTGTTAATATTTTTACTTACAATTAATCTACACTGTTATTATTATTGGTGCATGTGTGTTCATTCAATATGTTGACAAAATACTCGCTTACGATATCGAACGCTTATAAATAATAAACGTTAATTTACATAGTAAGACTTGATTTTAAGATCCGTTTTAATTAGAAATTTTTGACTCATCTTGATATAAGTACTTAAAATATCAAATCCTTTTTTTGCCACCCTGCATACACATTCTATTGTAAATCTTATACTATAAAATATATATTTTTATTTACATCTGAAAAAAATCGGTTTATATAAACAAGTTAACAAACTTTATCAAATTATTTTCGTATATTAAATGTAAAAAAATTCGTTTGTTATAAATAAGCAACATGTACATCGATTTCACGAAGATATTTTTTTTAGATCTACGTTGTAAAAACGTTCGGAACAAAAAGCAATTCTGTGGCATTGCGTTGTTCCGAACACTACGTCCACATCGTTCTAGTTCACTGCGGGCTCCTGCAATCTCACGATGTACGACCGATGATGCCCTTTCGATAACCGCAATAGAATGAGAAAGAGAAAGAGAGTGACGGAATAGGAAAGCCTTCAGGGGTCTCTCTACGTACAAACTTTGGCAGATCGCCTCGTATCGATAAAATAATCGCTTACGAAGCTAACCATGGCACGGCCGCTAGAGTCTGCGAATCTTTGAGGGTTGAAAGAGAAGAGTGTGCGGATTGTGCCCGATACGACTGCAACCTCTTCCGAGATTATAACATACCTCTCGCGAATGATCGTGAGCTACCTTCCAATTCGCGGAGTTTACGTTATCCTTCGATTCTCTCTGTCTCTCTCTTTCTGTTTCTTTCTCTTTTTCTTGTAGAATATTTCAAACGTTATCACTTTTCGTTGATATAACTTATCTTAAATGAGAATAATTATTGTTGTATTTATGTAATAACTTATAGTTACAAATTTTCTTCTAATAAAATATCTTATTAAAATTGTTAGATATTTGAAGTATATAAATGGATATGTAAATTCTCAACATATCTACTTTATATCATTTTTACTTTACTACATTATCAGAACTCAACTAGGGATTTTAAATTGACGTAAGATTACTTTAAAGATCTCAAATGTGTTGTAAACATTTCAATGATTCTCGATCTAATGAATACGTAACTATTGAATTTGTATCCACTTAATGCGATTCTAGGTAAGAAATAGCAAAAAGAAAAGAAAATACTTCTATTGAAAAAAGGGGAAAAAAAACTAAGGCTTCTTTTAAGCCACAATCTCATGTCACATTCACCCAACCACTGTCTGATTACGATTGGCATATATAAAATAAATGAAATAAAAGAAGAAAGGCACAGAAGTGATAACTTCATAGAATCAATCTAGCAATAGATTGTCTAGATATTTTCCTGCACACACTCTCACACATATCCATTAATATATTTACTACACACACATTTCATTACTATACATATTCATCGTATCGATCAAAAGGTCAGTAATAATCTCATTTATACAAATACCATGAATTTATCGACAATCTACTTGAACTGTTTCGTTTAGCTTTATTACTAAGCAACTCAACGACGATATTCATATGAATGCTACATATATATGTAGCATGAACTCCGAGGACATTTAAGAAAAATGTGATAGAAGTGAATCGATGAAATACTATTAAATAAAATCAATACATCCCTGAGACAGTCTGTGTCACCGAGAATAACTTGGTTTACTTCGATGCGCACGCGTCTCTCTGTAAATACAAACGAACGAACATATGTGAAAATTGGAACGTTTAATGTCACCGAAAAAGAAAGATGTGAATATAGAATAAGACAAAAAAAAAATAAGAGGAGAAAAGAAAGAAAGAAAGAAAAGACTCGTGGATTATCAACACGATAAACTTTATCTCGTAGACAAAACGTGAGCTCAGAAAGAAATGTTAATATTCGTTACAAAACGGATTTGCGTTGATCCTGCGGCTGATTAACTGTTTGCGCTTCTCTCTCTCTCTCTCTCTCTCTCTCTCCCTCTTACTCTTTCTCTTTTCTTTTACTTTTATTTTTGTTTTTATAAGTTTTTATCGTAAAAAAATGTGGCCACATTAAAAAAGTCTACTAAAGACTCGTTTATACGTGTTCATCATGAATTTGAAATAACGTTAAATCCATCGTTCCTACTATTTTTACTTTCATGTTAACGTGAATTTCTATTCATTCTTTATTTTTTCCTTTTTTTTTTTCTTGCAATTTTTATTTTACTAAACGATAACGTCAAATCCAGCCGAGAGTGTCTGTATGTTATCTGTATAATATGACTGTATATAGTCATATTATATTTTAAGCGTACGTTTCTTCCAAAATGGGAAAGATCGTAAAAAGGAGATCAAAATAAAATAAGAAGAGGGTGAATTAAAAATAAATAAGAATATCATTATTTTCCAATTTAGAAAAGTTATAGGTTGATTAAAATAAGAAGGATGAGTTAAAAATGAAATGAAGTTGGTGAAAAAAATCACTTACATTAGTAAAAGATAGAATTCGTAGCATACATCAAATAAAATTTTTATTTGGGTTACTGTTCAATATATATATGTTACCATGAAAAATGGAAATTAGAAAATTTCAAAGATTACATGATTGCTTATCAACACATACAAAATACATCGGTGAAAGACCGAATATTTTGTGTTCATTTTTCTACATTAATATTTCGAACATACACCAAGCTACCATGTGAATTTTGACATTCTGCATTTTAGGTCCTTCACAGTAAATGTATGTACGTATAATACATATTGCATACATATAAATATACGCAAATATTCATCTCTCTCTCTCTCTTACGCTTTCTCTCTCTTTCTCTCTCTATCTTTATAAATAATTAATAACGTAATTAAAAGAATCTTACGAAATGAAAGAGAAAGAAAAAAGAAAAAATTTCTCTTACAGCATATTAAAAAAGATTCAAAATCACTATCTAGTAGACTAGAAAGATAAGATCTCGAGCGTGTATGTTCATTGTATCGATCGAGTCAAGCTTGTAAAGAAAAGAAAAGAATGAAAAGACAAAGAGAAAATATTCACTTTATAGATTCCTACATTTTCCAAAGCCGATTTCCTAGACTTTAAATGTTTGTGTGTGATGATCAAAGAAACTGAATATTAGAAGAAAAAAAAAGAAAGAAAAAGGAAATAGTTGTATATATAGAAATACGTTTATATGTAAGCTTATGTATCTTGCATCTTTTATCTTTACCTTTCTTTACGTAACTACATTTGTCCTTTCGTTTCCTATTGACATCATAAATAACATCACGTTTCTTGAAATAGAAATTGGAAAAATATTTCTTTCTCATTACTATATCTTTCTCCATTTTAAAGCGATTTCAATCAATGGTAATTAGATACGAAAGATAATTTCAATTTGTTTCTTTGTCTTCAAAGAAACGTAGTAACTATATCCCTAATGACCTGATCAATAATACCCTACCCTCTGTTACTTTATCCTCAGAAAAACGATCAACCTTGAAAGACTATCTTTAATCATTTGAACATGATTCAGAAAGATTGCCCTTAATAGCATTCTCTAATGCGTATGATCGATCGATAGAAAGAACGTGTATACTTTTAAAGAAGAGCGTAATAGATTAGTGCCGCTAATGTTTACCTGACTTATATATTTGCCAAGATGATTGAATAATTTCGTACCTTATAAACTCTCTCTCTCTTTCTCTCCTCTCTCTCTTTTCTCTCTCTATCTCTGCTTCTGTATTTTTTTGACATTTTAATTTGAAAAAGAAAATTAAAAATTCATGATAATTGTCTATGAACTTTTTATCATCTTCGCCGATTCGTTCCAATTTCAGTAGTCCTGCTTTAAATAATAAATCAATTTAAATACATATTTCAGAATTGTTAATATAAATTTTAGAATTTTTGCGAATAAAACTTGTTTTTTATTTTATGATCTTATTTTATGATCTATCAAAAATAAAAGAATGATATTTATTTTTAATAAAATCCAATGATTTTCAAATTATTTTAATTCTCGGCATCCTTGTCGAAACGAGATTTTCCTAAAGCCCGTTTTATGTTAAATTCTGATAAGTACGTTTTGCGAAATAGTCAATGCATTTTGTACAAGGATTAAGTGAAAGTAAATAAAATTTATTTTGATCGCAAAAAGAAATATAATTAAACAAATTCTATTAATTATTATAATTGGTGGAACGGATGATTGGTCTTCGCATATTTTCTTAAATTATAAAATTCAACTGAACAAAGCTACCCTCATTTTCTACTCCACATTGATTTTGTTGACACTTATTATTAGATTTTATCAAAGCAATTACCAAAAAACCAAGCTTTACTCAAATAAGAAGTAGCAAATTTAAATAAGGTGTACATTTTTTGGAATCACACGTATAATCTACGACAATTTTATAAATAACATACAATTAATAAACTGAACTATCGAATATAATTTAAAAAAATTGTGGTATTATTAATTCGTTTAATCATATTTGTATTAGAAATAATAAAATATGATTTAAAAACAAAAAAGGAAAAGAAAAAAAAATTATATTACTACGTGTCATCGATAAACGAGTAAAAAATTAATCGGCTTTCCAATTTACACGAGACTTGACAAAATCTTATAAACACATCAGTAATTTGTCAGTGAGTAAATAGAAAAAGAGTGAAAAAGAAAGGTAGAAACAGAGACAGACAGAAAGAGAAAAAGAGAATTTAGATCACGCGAATAAAAAACGAGGTTACAGGAATTCGCTCGCATTAGATCGTCTTCATAAGACAGATAAGATCACAGGTCGTTTCTCATTAAGTTCGGTATGCAGTTAGTTTTCGTGACACTCGACGAACCACGCTTCTGGTTTGTTATTGCACTTTTGAACCGATCTAATAGTAAATAAAGCACAGCACACCGTTATTTTTTGCCGCATACGCGCTTTTTTCTGCGTTCATAAATCACCGACTAGCCACTAGCGTAATCCCGTTTAAAAATAAATCCAGCAAATTTATGGTTTGGTCCGTTCGAACATCGACTGACGTAATTCGATCGAGACACTCGCTTTATCGGAACGAATTATTGTTACGTAAATGACAACGAATTGGTGTTTATAAAAAAAAAAGAAGAAAATTTTACTTTATCAACGTATACAAATTACGTTTATAGTTAAATCTTGAGAATTAATAAAAATTTGAGGAATACAATTTTTTAATACTTTCTAATAAAAGTCAACATTTTAGATTCAATTTACAAAATTTTAATATTCTCAATGAAATATAAAATCATTTGTACGATATAAATTCTTATTGCGTATTATGAAAATCGTCGGTACAAAAGCTAAAGGGCTTTTCATCAATTCCAGGAATTACTTTATTTTTAATAACGTATTTCTCATAAGATTCAATCATCGTTGAACCAATTAAAGTAGCAAACGACTTGAATTTGAAGAGCAAATGGAAAGAAAATGCTTATTAATAGATAGTTTAAGTACCATCGTTACCACTCGACATAGGAAAATCCCGAAGCGACTCTTCTGAAAACGCGCTGATTTTACTATGCAAACTGAAAAGATAAAAAGAAAGTGCGAGAACAAAGGAAGATAAAGGAATCACGAGTGCCAACTATAAAAGAAGTAGGAAAGTGGGACAATCAAGGAACATCGGAGTGCTTAAATTTAGCGCATTTACACTATTGCGACTCGCTCTTTAACGTCTAGACCGCATCGGATCAACCGAACTTGTGAAAGAAAAAAATTCACGAAAAATATCCATTATATTCCTTGTACTTTAACGAGTACCGATTTAATCGGGATTCAACACAACAAACAAAAGCTTGCTTGCATTTATTCGTTCATATTATAAAAAAAAAAAAAAATTACGTGACTTTGCATATTCATAACAAATTTTCTAATAAATAACTGTAGATGGTAAAAATGTAGTACTACTGATGATCGATTAACACTAAGCATATCTGCAGTATATTTATTTAAAATTATAAAACGGGAATTTAATCAATCGTATTATATTTAACATTAATATATATATATATATATATATATATATATATATAATATGTAAGTAGAAAATACGAAAAGAAAAGTTTCAAAAGGATCAAAACCTAGAGAATATTAAATTTTGATATCTTTTTAACTAGAATAAAAATTCATTAAACTAAAGTGTTAATACCTAGGAAAGATAGTAACGAAAGGATTAGGAGTAGAAGCAACGTTTAAAATTTGTTGGCACGTTAAACGTCGCGTTTGAAACACGACGTGAATCCTCGTTTTCATCGAAAGACGTGGGCATCATTTTGATATTATTGGCGGCTCGAAAAATGTCACTACGGAAGGAAGAAGGCTAGCCGAGGTCATCGAGATCACAGAGGATTAATCTTCTAGCGAAGCAAATAGACTAACTGCATGCATAATACACGAGTGTAGGTTGTCAAGTTGATTAAGTACCTTAATGTACCGCTTATCGATCTGAATGCCGGATCAGACGAGAATACAGTCTAGGTATCAAAGTTAAGTGATCTTGTCGAACGATTACACCATTATAATTCAAAAACATGTTCGCATAGTCGAAATAGATGATAGATATAAAATTATTTCTTTTAACCTTACTTTCCTAGAATAATGCAAGTTTACTTTTATAAGCTTTTTATCCTTGAACCAATTCTCTTATCTCATAAATGTTTCGATATTCATACCTGTAATGTTACTTTTTAAAAATGTCAACACATTATTTACCGTTAGAAAAATCTACCTATATATTTCAGATATTATCGAAAGAATAAAATAATTATTGAATTTTAATATAAGATCAAAGAATATCTGGAAAAAGAAATTGTTAAGTTTCCTTTATATTGTAATGAAATATATAAAAGTAGACGGAAACATTTTTTCGAATATTTAGTCATCCTTTAAGCAGAGGACGAAACAAGCCAGAATGGCATTAACCCGAGACGATAATTACCGAAGTTGGCATAGAATTTGTCGTTGTACTGAACGATTTGTTCGTTCACAACCACCTGTTGCTTGATAGTAGTAGTATGCGAAGAAGAAACGTGACGATAATTATTATAGCACATTCGCATGGCCGATGCGTCCCTCACCGATACTTTTCTTGTTCGAATTCTTTCCCCGTCGTTTTTCACATTTCTTTACTTATTCTTTCTCATGTTGCCTTTTTGTATTGCTTTTTTCTTTTATACTTTTCCCTTTTTTTTTTTTAACAGTTCGCTTCGTTTCATCGACTGGAAACAAAAAAAGAAAAAATTCGATCGTGAAAAAATGTTCAAGTTTCGTTCATTCTTTTTCACACGTATCTTCTTTCATTCTTCTTCTTTTCCTTCTGTTTCGATTTTTTATTAATTTGAATGATTCTTCTAGTCCGTTCCAATTAATTAAAATAACATTAGTAATAGTAATATAATGCGGATAATATACGATAATATAACGACAAATATAATTTTAAAAAAGCTAGATATCTAGCTTGGTTTTTATTTACACAAGATAAACCAACAACGCTCTCTAAAAGGAAAAACGAAAAGACGAGCAAAGGTTTTTCACTTCGTAACGGACTGCCGAGCATTAGACAACGATTCTCTACATTTTCTTTTTCTTGTCTTTCTCACATTATTTCACATAATCTGTATTCAGTATAAATTATTACTTTTTGTTCTCAATCAATCAATCAATCAATCAATCAATAAATTAATCGTATAAAAAATTATATCACAATTTTATTATCCAAATTATCACTAGTTTCTGTCTCGTGAATTCGTATGTGAATTATTTAAATAAATAGCGCTTTAATAGCTTTCACCGCTTCATTAGACTTCACCGCTATCTCCAACAAGTTTAATATCCCATTCTAGTTCCAAAGTGAAAAGATCTAATGCGTGTCAGAAACAATATAGACTTTTAAAAATGTAATTATTAATTATATAAAGTTTTCATTTTTTAACATTCCTTCTTTTCCCTGTATACCTACCCTTTGTATATAATAATAGTGATAGTATAATATTAAAAAATATTGTTGACAAAAAAATTGCTATTGAAGTATATGCATACTATGTATAGTTGCGCATTCATAGGACACGTACGTGGATTAAGATTTTTATGAATTTACCGTGAACATTCGTAACGGTGAATCTGAATAATAACTTTTCTTTCCATAAGAGATATTCCGCTTATGGGAATAGTCGTAGTTCACGTAGTAAGGCGGAAAATCGTTCGGGGGTGCTTGTCCCACATCTCGACGAGCTTAACGAGTACCTACGAGCGAATATCTGCGTGTACGTGGTACGAATGGCGAAACATCTCTCGTGATTTCCCTATGCCGGTCTGCTGGAATAATTTCATTTTGATTTCTTGCTTGTGGATTTCTATCCTATCGTTTCTTCCTCCCACCCTTTATTGAAAACAAAAAAATTACCCATCCTTACAAAGAAACTATGGATGTGGATTGACTACTCTACTCGTTCGTTCACGTAGGTAAATTAAAGTAGAAAAAGATCAACGTATCGGCCACAGAAGCAACGTCATGAAAATTTCAACGACGTACTTATCTCATCGAAATCCGTTTCTTCTTTCGTCGTTCATCCACGACTGAACATTAGTTATTCCGTTCGCAACATCCTTTTATTCGATATTTTCTCAACCTCGTTGTTTATATTTACTAGTACTACTACTTGAAATATTAGAATATATAGAGAAGGATTAAATAAAGAATTGCATTCTCTTCGACTTAAATGTTATCTTTCTTTTTGTAATCCCTAATTGTTTCGTCGAAAGCTGAATAAAAGGGAACTACTGTATATACGTACATAAGTAATTCATACGAGAGATTAACGAGTTTCACAAATTGTTTGTTTTAAAAATATTTACATTTAACTACGTTTAATAAGATTTATCCATTTGATAAAACGTATCACTTGTATATTTCCTTGTTTACTTTTATTATATAAAAAAAACCTTGCAGAATGACTTAATAATTAGTATTTTCATTAATATTTCGAAACAAAAAGCTGAATAGTATTTATTAAAAAAAAAAAAGTAGCCAAGATAGACGGAACGTTGGTAGCAAGAATAGGAAGGGTAACATTTTTTTTACTTATTTTTATCGGAAATTCAGACGATAAAAGAGAAAAAGGGAAAATATTTGCGGTCACGTATGTGGTTGGCCCATGTTACACATACACGTACGAATGCGCGCGCACGCATACACGCGTATAAATATACGTAGGCAAAAAGATAGAAAATATTTAATGGTACGATATCAGTTTAAAGTCGAAGAGTGTAAAAGCAGTGCAGTTTTGATCATAACCATTTTACTTCTAGCTAATTAAGAATTATTCTGAATAAATAGTTGATAGAGACGATTCTATCGAACTATCGAGTTGTAAATTTCAACCGTGCCTACGCTTATACATGTGCGTATATATGTGTATGTGTAGGTACTCATGTATGCACTTCTATATATGTATGCTTGCTTTCCAATGTCTCAGAGGAATGCAAGCACAAAAGCCGAACTCGCATAGGCTTGTATTCACCTGTAAAATTCATGAGATAGTCGATGTCGAACTTAGGAAGCTTTGAAGATCGATCTTTCATAGTCACAGAAATTTACAAGAGAGAGAGAAAAAGAAAGAGAAAGGGAGAGATAAAAAGAGAGACGATTATTTGAACCTGTTTTATTAATTCACTATCAATTGAAATCATTTAAAAAAATATTTACTAAGTAAATAGTATCTATTAATTATATTAAATAAAATTATATATGAGGAAAGTGATATTAAATGAAATAAATAATTAATGAAATGATAAAAATGAAATAAAAATACTTTTCTCTTTTTTTTTTTTTTTTTAATTAATTTTAATAAAAATTTGAACTATGCCATATATTCAAGGTATATTTTATAGAACATATATAATATTAAATGAATCGTTTCATTATCGTAAAACCAATGGGAATGTCAAATTAAAGCTATTCGTAAAAAAAGAAAAAAATGAGATCGATCAAACTTGTATTACGGTTCGAAGATTTTACGAGGAGATATTACGGTTACAATGAAAGTAGGTTAGCACAAGTGGAAATTTATAAATCATTTACAAACAGCTGGGATAAATTGGACCCTGAAAATTGCAAATAATGCCAATATCATTCAAATACCGACGTGATTATTAGATCACGTGGAACGCAATACTTCGTACTAGTAGACATATATCCATTGTCATTTATTTTTTATCTTTCTAAACTTTCCTCTCGAAACCAGAAGAACTTTCGAAAAACAGATATCTTCGATCGGAATGTACAGACACACAAGATAAAATATTAAAGAACATCAATTATTAATATAAAATAAAAAAGGGGACGTTAAATAAATAATGAACGATTTATTTGACAATAATTTTAAACAATTTCTATTAGTGTAGAATTTCTTATTATAAATAAATAAATAAATAAATAAATAAATACAATTAGAAATTGAAACGTTCACCACGGAAGATACACATATTGTTTATTTGGCTTATCATTTAAAATAAATATTGGTTGATGTCTACGTGCTTGTTCATTTACATCGTCTGAAATTTAGCTACATACATATCTAGTAAATTGAGTTCAACTTCCGGAGGGCGTATTACAAGTATATACGTGCTACCACTGAATCGTTAACTACACAAGCGCAAATGCGTTATCTCTATCTCTCTCTATCTATCTCTACCTCTCTGTCTCTCTCTCTCTCTCTCTCTCTCTCTCGTACACGCTCTAGCTCTTCCTCTGAGTTCCTCGTTTCGGTTTGACCTATTTACACAGTTTCGAAGTAGCATACGCGTGTAACAAAGGACAGGTGAAAGGACGTGTAGGTAGTAAACTGCATAAGATAAAAGCGAAAGGATATCTATGTTCCTCAAATCTTATATATATATATATACATATATATA
>NW_015148974.1:2556589-2606847 GCF_001465965.1 Polistes dominula | reverse complement strand
TATATATATATATCCATATAAATGTATGTGTAAGGTCTCATGGTTTAGTATCATGGTTTAGTATACGTTCTTAATACGTTTGTGTTATATTTGTGTGGACGATAAGTATAAGAAAATGTTTCAAATTGAACTTTCTTGAACGACATAAGATTTGTTTAGGTAAAAGACAAACAAACAGTTTCGTGTGGTTTTTCTCTGTCATGCTAGTTTAGATCAAGGAATAGAGGGCGAACCTAATCTGAAGTGTACCTAGGTAAAAGTAAGATAGAATGGTAGTGTAAAGAGGGGAAAAACGAAAAAAGAAAGATACGAGCACTGAATGTTAAACATTAGGACAATATATAGAAAGAATTGATAAGAGTCAAATTTCTCACGAATGACTATTTTATTTATCATATAGGTGTTCGATCCTCCATATTCGAATTAATTATAAATTTTATTATTTTCATTAAATTTATATTTTTTTATTATCTGTTTTCTCATTTTGTTTATCGTCTTAATCACTTATAAATTACTAACTGTGATGTTATAAACTCTGACCATCCTAAAGACAAAGATTTCTATAGGTATACTTGTGAAAAATTATTAAATCACAATCCATTCAATTACAAGAATTTATTTCAAACGTAAAAATTAAAAGACCTATTTTTAGTTCGTTATTAATATTGTATTATTAATAATAGAGTTCAATTTTCTTCTTTAATATAATTCCTATTTCATATATTTGCATAGTAATATTGGATTATTATCTAATGCCTATATTAAAAAATACCCAGTTGATTGATGATAAAAATTTTAAGATACTAATGAATTTTATCCTGACAATGTCATTATTTTAAACGACACAAGATATCCTTGAAGCTCTTAAAAATCATATGTTCGATGATACGTAAAATCGATATAGAAAAAAATTGGTAAACACTGAGGGGAAGAATTCTAAGAATGAAACGGTAAATATATCGGTGTCCGAAAAAGGTTCTCAAAACGTCAGAGGTTTCAAATAAAATGGAGAGAAAAAAGACGGTTAAAAAGTATCATGGTTTCCGTCTGAACGGAAATCTAAGTCCTATAACAAGTTCTAATGCTTCGGTAGAAAAACTATCTTGTTTCAACTATTTTGTTATACGAGAGAACAAAAATGCATCCTACTACATAAGAAATCAAAAGTTCAATATTTCTTGGTAATAGTGATATTTTCAATTAAAATAAATGAAACATAATAAGAAATACAATGAAATTAAATTACTTACATTTTAATTAAAGAAGTAATAATTATGAAATCAAATCTCATCAGATTCTACAACCGCATCCAATAAAGATTTGCTTTGGATTAACGTAAACATCTATTCAAACGTCGTCTTACGGAAATTGGCATGGAATCAACAGCGTCGTAGAATTTAAAGCATTAAAAGAGGGTTTAAATAAGTCGTGAAGAAAGCAAAGAAAGACGTATCAAATTTTCAGTACATACCAAAAAGCTGTCAAGTGAGGTACGAGCTTATTGTACACTATAATATAAATAGAGAGAGAGAAAGAGAAAGAGAGAGAGAGAGAGTTTATATACGGAGTGAGTAAACATCCGGTTTGCGTTGAGTAAAGTTCCCTCTTCTGTCACGCCAGTTGAAAGGATTTCCGCTCTGAGTTGACCAGAATATGGCACACTTTATACGAAACCGGAATCATATGGTACTTTACTTTAAAGAGTCCTTTTGTTAACTCGAATTAATCTCTACAAAAGAAACAAGTATGCAATTATTAGAAGAGATTTATTGGTTATATAAATTTTATTTTATCAACAATCATTAAGTTAATATAATAAACATGATCAGTAACATTTAACAATAAAAATATCAAATAAAAGTGAAATAAAATATAATAAATACTTTATACGATACTTTCCATTTTTGACTATTCCTATGATCATTGCATAAACAATGAAATGCAAAATAAATTCATTCAAATTTTTCCTTTGGAAGGACCGTCAATTTTTTTGATTTCGCAGGAACAGGGGGGAGGAAAGGTACCTGAATACATCTAACTTATTAGAGATACGAGTGTAATACAGAGGAGAGATATCCGTAAAATCGAAGGTAGGACGTAATGGACGTCTATAAAACTTCAGCGATCTTCAAATGAGGTTGGCTCCGCTCGAAGCAGATGCTTTCGTGGAGTAAGGTCATCCGAAGTCACGGATGAATTTCGTGGATTTTTTAGCGATATCGATTCGACCACGATAGGAGAAGCAAACGGGGTAGTCAATGTTAGGTACTTCTACTTTGGTATCGACCTCCTTTCCTTTTCTCCCTTTTTCGGTCTCTATATGTCTCTCCATAATCTTTGATTCCCGAGTCGTTCGTCTTGCTTCCAAACAGTCAGCCAGGATTCTGAAGGCAAGTCTTCACCATTCAACCTTCCTTTTGCCCTCACCTTCCGATATTTATCTTTCCTTGGACTTTATATCGTTTATGTTTCTTTATTCTATGTTTTATGTAATTGTTAGTGCAAACAATATTTCTCATTTAAACTGAACGAAGTGTTCTTACAGCAGCAATAAATAATGAATGACAAATATTTATCCAACATGACGATCACTTTTATATCCCATCGATGTTTACACCGATGCTTATTTCACTGACAAGTATTTTTATTGACATTAATATAAATTACGTCTGTATATGTACATATAAAAATGTATAAGATTAACAAAAAGCATTTATGGTATATAGAAACAACATCGATTATATATCCACTGCTACGAATAACTCCAAATTCCCAGAACCATTTCGTTTAGTATTCGAACTACTTAAAGGATCTATCTCTTTCTGGAAGAACAAGAACGAAGACGACAAGGAAAAGAAGTGAGAATAACGTTAACAGGTTTTATACGATCGTTGAAATGTTTTATTCAATGACCTTAGTTACTTTACGAGGCGATAAAAACAAGGAAAACGTTAAGGTAAAAGGGATGAAGAGTTTATTAAAGCCTCTTTTATCGTCGATTATTATCGCCGGTTTAAAAAAGAAAAAACACGCTTATGTATATGTGTATGTGTGAGAGAAAGGGAGAAATTGAAAATACATATGATATTCCCAAATCGTGAAATCCCGACAATTTGTCGGTTTCCATTTAACGAATTTCTACATGGAAACAGAAAAAAGAAAAAATGAGCCGTGAAGAAAAGCAATTAAAATCGATATTCCAAAAAAGTTCGAGCGTGGTAGTAGAGAACCATCGAAACGTCGCAATCGGTTTTATTTTCATAACTGCAGGTCCCCGTGGAAAACATTCGGAATATTATCCGAAGCGTTCTTACGCAGGTAAACGATTGAATTTACTGCGTGACCCGGAATCCCTGCCGTGGCCAGAAAATTCCGCAGAATGGTACTTTTTCTCTCGGCATTGAAGATCTTTTATGTTCTCCTTTCTCCCCAACCATTACCTTTCTCGTCCACCCTTTCTCTATCTCTCTCTCTCTCTCTCTCTCTCTCTCTCTCTCTTTCTCTCTTTCTCTTCGACCAAAGTCACCCAACCGCAGTACTTTTTCTTTTTTTAACACACCTACAGCTTCGTTTCTACTCCTTTACCAACACCCTCACTTCCATCTCGTTCTTTTCCCCTCCTCTTCCCGCTGGTGACTTCTTTAGCACTCTAGAGACTTCTCTAACGCGGTCTTAACTTTCGTTTTTCTGCGACCCCACCACCACCCCTTATGTCATTTTCTTCCTTTCCCTTCTATTTGCCTATTTACCGTTCACCTCCTCAAATCTTTTTATGATCCACCTCGCGAGTGTCATTTGTGACTTTACTTGAATATAAAAAGTAAAAATAGAAAAAAGTTCTCTACTATATTTTATATATATATATAAAATTACGAACCCTTTGTCGATACTAATTTTATTTCAAACGTTTCTATACGAAAATCTAATTGAATTTACAATCGTGAATTGAGAATAATAATTTAATTTCTTTTATCAGAGAGAGAAATAACTCTCTCTGTCTCTCTCTCTCTCTTTCTCTCTTTCTCTCACTCTCTCGATATGAAAAGAAAGTTAAAGACTAATGTTAATTTTAAACTTTCGATGAATTGCTTTTTCCTTCTGGAAAATCTCTCGTTTTATAAAAGAGACAATTTTATATCTGTAGCTTCCTTTGTCATCTTTTTCATTAATTGGAACTTCTCGCTGTACGATAACAGCAAATGTTTCGCTTATTTAATCGCACGTAATACTTTATAATTAACCATACAACTGGTTATACCGTCAATCGTCTATTTCTTTTAAAAGTTACTGAGAAAAATATCGATTCAATGGTACTCGTTACTGATAAAAATCAATTTGCAGTCATTAATTTGGCAAGTATAGTACTTAAAAAAAAAGAAGTGAAATCTAATTAATTAATTCTAACATTGAATTATTATGATTAAAAAGAAATATACATATGTATAAAATCACAATACGCAATTGAATGTTTATCTTCACAATATACATCACGTTCGTTATTCTCGCACATACGAGGCTTTGCAATGAAACTGAAAAGAGAAAACATATCCGACTGGGGTATCTACAGATGCCCAGGAAAAAAAATAGAAAGCAAAAAAGAAAGGATTAAAAAAGACGATATCGTTGAACGAATCCAGACACCCTTACAGTAATGAAAAAATATCCTAGATCTTCTCGTAGCTTTTCCATTAAATCTTTTTTTCAAGCATCTCGTTTTAAAACATTCTATATAAACAAGCTTCTCTGTCAGCTAGCAGCAACGTAGGTTCTCGACCCTTCTTGTTCATTCGTGGTACAAAGAAATCAGCACTTTCGTTTCATCCTGAATGGAGGACAGGAGGTACATAGAACGTACGTCGCTCAGTGAGGATCTCGATCTCCCTAACCTTCCTCTTTTCCTCTATTTCTCTTTCTTTTTCTCTCTTTCTTCCCGAAGTAAGGGGATAAAGAACAGAGAAAGAGAGAGAAAGAGAAACGATACAGACCGGTAGTGTACACAAAACCAGCTAGCTCCGGGCAATGCGAAAACATGCGACAGAGGAAAATTTCAAACTACTACAAGGCTACCGGCTTGTAAAGCATTGTAAGTCAAACCCAATTTCTATACGGTTCTATTCCTCCTAGCGAGGCTATGATGTTCCACGAAGAAAGTTTCAAAAGGTTAGCGGAATATGAACGTTGAGTACCGGAAAAACGTAGAGGTCTGAACATTTAACGTTTCGCGAAGTTTTCTGTTTATTTTCTCTCTCACTCACTCTTTCTCTCTCTCTCTCTCTCACTCAATCTTTCTCTCTCTCTCTCTCACACACACACACATACATTTTTTTTTGCTTATTTTTCAGTTCCTTTCTATTATTGCTTAACGGTGTCGACGTAGTAAAAATTATTCAGTCTTCAAAGTATCCCGATAGTGCCCTCCCTAACCCCTCTGCTTTTTCATCGAAAACAACATTTTTATTTTTATTTTTATTTTTATTTAGTTTGAAATACGCCAAAGGCAAAGTTTTTTTTAATTATTCGTTCCTTTCAAGTTATATAAACCGAATAGCACGCATTATACAAGCGTATATAGTATACACACATATACACAGAGGAATATGAAAGTTCTAATATTCAGAAAATTAAAATGATATACTACGAAAAGGTTTTCCTTTCTCCGAGAAAACTCTGAGAAGATACACGAAGAGATAATGACGATGAACTATTATAGTACTTTCTCTTAGTACACATGAATACGTATAATAACTCTTTCCACGACAAATGAAAAACAAGACACAATTTATTGTTAGTTACTTTTCACGACAAAAATATTATCATAAACATTATTCCTCTGATCAGTAACTTAAACGTATTTGATGTTTCATTCACGTTTCCACGTAGACATTCATAAATATGTCCAGTAGGGGGGAGAGTCCATATGAAAGAACTTAAAATTCCTTACTCGATGGAGCTTCAGGCAACACTGGCTGTCTTGGATAAAATTTTAAAGTACAGAATCGATGTTACCCGTTAAATTTACCGATTGAATCGAATTTTCTCAGAGGTTTCTTTTTCTTACTTCTTACATATATTACAATCTTTTTATATCTATGAAAGAATATCTAATGTTAATAAATAGAGTGTAATATAAATAATGTGTCAACTAGTTAAAGTCGATATAAAAAGAACATTTTTTTTTCTTCTCCTTTTAATCTTTCATTATTATATCGTTTATCAACTAATCGGATTATATGTTTCCTTTAAGATTTTATAAAGCGAGCACAAATTATTAAGGAAAATTATCTCTTATTAAGGAAACAATGTTAAAAGGAGAATGGTAAAAGGAAGAAAGAAGATTTAACGAAAAGAGGATAAACAGAGAAGTGCGAAGAACAAGGAGTCTCTGAGTTGAAGGTTAAAGCTTAGCGGAGAAACTAATGTAAGATGAGTAACACCGCGAAGTCTACTAAAATCCTGTTCCCGTCTAAGAGAGAATGACGACTTGGGAAGAGTACCGAAACCAAAAGGGTTGACCTGCTTGCAGAACGACTTAAGTTGTAAGTTTCCTACCTTCCCTATTTTCTTTCTCCTTCTCATCCCTTCTCTCTCTCTCTCTCTCTCTCTCTCTCTCTCTCTCTTTCACACACACACTCTAAATTCTATTTCTCTCTATTCGAAGATATAGTTGTTTTCGTTGCTGAGAGTTTAACTTATGTTAAAGTATAGAACAAATGAAGAGCATCGTTGCATAAGGAACTAGAGAAATCAGACGACCGAGTGCATTAACATTGCATCCTGCCGCACTAATCTGACTGTTATCTTCCGGACTTTAGACGAGAACCAAGCTTCAAACCAGTCCAGATCTATTTTAACCTTACTTTCTCTCTCTCTCTCTCTCTCTCTCTCTCTCTCTCTCTCTCCCTCTATCTCTGTCTACTTTGTTTCTAGTATATGTAACTATTCCTACATTTTCTTACGATCGACGTGTGTTTGTTGAATTACTTCCCTCTTCCTGCTTGACGGTAAAGTGCATGAAATATGCAGTGGTTGTGCAGTACCGACCTCCAGCCGCTAATTAGCGGTAAAACAACGCTGCAAGAAGAACACTTACCTCTTCTCTCTCTCTCTTTCTGTTTCTCTTACTCTCTTTCTCTTTCTCTCTCTCTCTCTTGCCTATTTCGTAGCATACAACTTCTGTACTATCCCAAATGGTGAGCACAATAATATAGACATATTATACCTCCTAAAACTTTATGAAATAAAAATATTATAAATATTGCTATTCAACCATATTCTCCTTCTTATTTTTATCCATCCGTAATAAATAATTTAGTAAATATATATATATATATATATATTCTATACGTGATTTTTTTATTTTATTCCATACAACAATACCGGTATATTCTACAAGTAACAATAAGAAATATCCTTTATTAAAAAAGTTATAACGAAGATACGAAATAACAAGGAATAGCTTTTATTTTATTTTCCAGATATCATGCTACTGGAGTCTTCTTTGTGAATATTAACCTTAAAAGATTTATATACCAAACAAAAATAAATACTCTCAAGGAGTTAATAGAAAATACTTTGTACTGTATTCACTGAAATGAAAAATTCGGAATCTAATCAATCGAATTTATTATATATATATATATATATGCCAATTCTATATTAATAACAAGAATGAGTTACACTTGAATAATATAGGAAAATATAAATACTTATTTTTTGTACTATTTCAAATGAAAATCAAAGCATTATTACTTCGTATGTTGGTTATAACTTAGGAAATAAAAAATCACTTATAAACTATATCACATATTTTTTTTTTATATTTGTTCATAAAATATTCTAGCATATTTATAAGGGACAAAAGTGGGGAGACCTCTGTGTACATATATTTCATCTTTTAAAAATAAGGAAAGACTTATAAAAAATAAATGACTATAGAAGAACATCGAAGGAAATCTGTAGACAGATTGAATCGTCCGTAAGATTTAATAGACAAATCAGTGGCGACATTACGGTAGCAGGCGGTCGTAACGCAGAAACACGAAAAGAGAGAGTCATCTTTCTTTTCGAGAAAATGGAGAGAAAAAAAAGCGATAGAAAGAAAAAGAAAGAAAGAAGGAAAGAAAGAAACGTTCACGAATACGTCCACGTTGAAGTCTTACGTACCTTTGCTCCAGGGTCGTTTCTCTTTCGCGTAGATCTAGAGAACCCGAACTGTTACTTCTGCTGCAAGGATCGTAACGTGACCAACTCCAGACGTGGATGGCCTTTGCCAAACAGTCGCTCGTAACTCGCAAAGAGATAAAGGACATCTTTTATTCCTCGTCCTCGACTGTTCTCTTGACTCTTCTACCATTGGACCATCTTATTCCATTCCTTCTACTTACCTAGCCCACCCTTTTTCTTCCTTTTTCTTGCTCATTCGTTCATTCGTTCATTCGTTCATTCGTTCGTTCGTTCGTACATTCGTTTCTTACATCCTCGTTTGTACATTCCTAACATGTCGTTGTACGTCGGCATTGAGAAAATGCATTTGAAAGGGCCTTTAGTAAGAAATGATAGATGCTATACACTCGTGTTACCATTCTTATCAAACCATGCGTAACTTTTCATTACTTTTTTTCCCCTTTTCATCCTTCACTTACCTTTCTCATTCCCTATATGTCCCTTTCTCTTTCTAAATATTCATCCAACGTTTTATTTCTTATCCCTATGGCACTTTTCTTCGTTGTAATTGTAAATTCAGAAAGAAAATCCTCAGGGATAGCAATACCTTTTCTATAACATATTCAAGTGGTAAGAGCAACTACGAAAAGCTGTAAACGTTGATGCGAACTGAATGTTGAAAGGAAGATAAAGAAACGATGCGTACGTGTACAAGAAAGAAAGAGTGAGAGAGAAAGAGAGAGAGAGAGTAACTCTATAAACCGACTTTTTATTAGCTCTTTTTGCTAATATATTTTTTACCGTAAACTCGAACGTACCAGACCAAGCACTATTTACGAAGACTTCAGGCGATCATCTCGCTCACACATGCGAGGTTCTCATCGGGTGCTTTTCTTTGACCTCCACCCCATTTACCACCTTGCCATCACATGGTTCTGGTCGCACAGTTTTCGCGACACATAGAAAAGTACACTTTCCCAATACAATTTGTAATATGTACTTACACCGTTTATACATAATGAATTATCTAAATATTTCCATTTTAATCATTTTAAGGATATCCTAGTATATTTTATTTAAATTTTTACAAAAATTCTTTATACCAATCAAATTTATAAAAATAAATAATTAAATTGTGCAATAATATATATATATATATATATATTTATGTATTATGCTCTATTTTTTGTAAGTTTATGAAAAAAGTACTTCGAATACAAAGGGATAATGTGTGAATGTTTGTGGTTAATTTTTATTAATGATTTAGAATCATCTTTTTCGTATCATTTCATTWAAAAAAAAAAAGTATAATTGTAAATCAACATCTTTAGTTCTCTATTCTTGAAACATCTGTGTTGCTTTCTGTGAACCATCCTATAGAGTTATACACAATTTGTACTCTACGATCGATTTAATATCTCACTCAATATGGCAGAAAAATTTTATCAAATCCGCCTTGATCCTTTACTTTTATTATTATTTTTATCCTGGTCAATCCTTAACAAATAATTTATACAGATACAATTTTATATTTTATTTTTATGTAATTTTTGCATGATATTGCTATTATGCGTGGTATTCCTTTGTGCCAAAATATATAGGAAGAGAGGAATGAATCAAAAAAAAAAAAAACGAAAGAAAAAAACAAAGAAGAAAAACAAGGAAAAATGGAACAAAATTCCTTTGATCATTTCCTACGCCAGTAAAGGCGTGCATACGAATTTTCTAGGAACGTAGAAAGAAACGAGAACATTTTCTCTCCTCTTCGCCACCTGTGTCTCACTTTCTCTGTCTTTCTATCTATCCACTTATCTATCTTTATTTTTTATCTTTTTCTTTTCTCCCCATTCATGAAATATGCTAGGAAAAAAATCATGAAAAAAGTACTACGTTATTCGAATATATCAACCATTTCTAAGAAACGATATGTATCTTTCTTTTACGTGCGTATATAAAAACATACAAATACATATATAGGTATATATGTATATACGTATTTACGTATACCGTGTGTTCATTTGAATACTTTCAATGTAAATATCGTAAGAATAACGCATTTTGAAGAAAGAAAAATCCTAAATATAAAAATCTCATACGATTTCAATGAAAATATACAAATATTTCATGTAATGTTTATTTATTGAATATTTTTTAGATTATTTAAAAGTCAACTTTCTTCTTTCAAATAAATAATTTTTGTATTTCTTCATAGATTCTTATATTACAAGAAGAGAAGATTTCTTTTTACATCAGACATTATATAAAAAAATCTATCGTTTCTTATCAATAAAAATACATTTAACCTTTAAATAACCTTAAGAATATCCTACGAGCAAAAATATAAATAGGACACTTGTCTATTCCTCTTGATAAAGCCGTGCAACAGCTGTGTTAATATATTTCTTAAAAATGCATTTTTTTCAAGATATTTACAACGACAATGTTTAAATAACACAGGGTAAGTGCATATTGGACAAATTTACATGAACGTACATATGCATAAATATATAAGTAAAAATTACTGTCTACCTTCGTTTCTTATTTAACATCATTTTCTAGTCCCAGATTAGCTCGTGGGTTGAGTATCAAATGAAAACAAGAGGATAAGAGTTTGGTAGTTTCAATAAAAAGAGAGAAAAGTAGCTGGATTCCCTAGTTTCTTTTTCTATCCATTGTTCTCTGTTGTTTCGTTCGAAAATGCTATTCTACCAGAGATCTTTTCCTTCCTCTTATCCTTTCCTTTTTTCTCTCAAAGAACCACCTCTAGAAGGATATTTCAACCTTCCACGTTGTCTTCGGCTATTTAGACGGAAAAGAAAATATAAAAACTGTTAAAGCGTTAAACCGCTGCCATCAAGAGGACGTTTAATGAAAACTGAGGGCTCCGATATTTACTAGATGGTTGAATAAATTTAATAAAGAAATAATGAAAAAGAATGATAACTCGATATCCTAAGCACACATAAACATATATGAGAATGTGTTCTTTTTCAAAAAAAAAAAAAAATAACTCCTATAAATATTTATTAACGTTTTGAGTGCCAAATGTATTTCGTAATAAATTCAATGAAGGAGTCAATCCCAGATATGTTCAAAATGTTTTTTAAATATCATAACAAATTTTAATTATTTTGCTTTAGCAATTAGTAAAATATTGTGTATATATATATATATATATTAAAAAACATTTTTAAAAATGCGTTTTCATTATTGTACTTAACATACAGTTAGTCAAAGAAATAATATTCGTAACTCTACTATTAATATGAAACAATTTATATATTTACTAGTAATGCAATGTTTCACAATTCTTTTTCCCAGAAATATATTTCAAAATTATTAGACTTTTTTAATAGGTAAAAGTTTTTTATTTTTAAAAAGTGTACCTTTAAATAAATGATAAGAAAATTGATCTTACCAGTATATGTCCAATCATTTCAAAGGTATTAAAAAATGCAAATATTATATATCCTATTATATCAGCTATGAATAGTCTTACGAAACAAATTTTATCATTTATAATAACGCCTAAATTTCTCTAAAAATAAAATAATCTTTTACAATACAATTTATATCAATTTAAAGGTATAATTTTCTAAATTGAGTTTTCTGTATAAAAATGTATGCACTTTGCATTATAAATAAATATGAATTATTTACAATTGACAGTAGAGGCAAATACGAATACTTATTTAACACACTGTATACGTCAGAAAAATATTAAGATCGTCTTATTTGAATAATCCAAACCGTTTTCTAATATAAAAAAAAACCCAGTACCTACTCAAAATCTTAAAAAGAGATTAAATTAACAATACCCGATTGATACTTGAAATATGAATAATATGAGTGTCACAATTCTTTACATTGTCTACATTCTCACCTAGGTATTTAAATTCGACGGTTAGAAACGATTTTAATTCGACAAATGTATTTCTTTGTCTTTGATGTGGTTAGACAAAGCGTTAGAAAAAAGAGAGTAAAAATAAGAGAGAGAGAGAGAGAGAGAGAGAGAAAAGAATTTAAATACACAATCCTCATATGAATATTTATTTATCAAATGATTTTTTTGTTAATTCAAATTTATTTTCTATTTTAATACTATTATATAGATTCCAAAACTCGTTGTTTTTAATATCTTGTTAAATTTTTCAGTCACGTAGATAGTAGAATCATGGTTAATTTTGGAGAAAGTAAGGCTAGTAAATGCATTCTATACGTACCTACCTATCTCTACATCGGGGTTGAAAATTTATTGGACGTATTGGACTCGACGCATTTTACCACTTCTCTTTCTATCTGAACGATCTGCCCTCCGCCGCCCCTTTTTACCCCGTTTTCAGTCTCTGTTTGATTACAAGAGTGCGTCGTCACGCAACGTTTATCGGCTGAGTTTTCGATGTTAAAAACTCGAAAGAACGAGCGTGTGCTTTATAATTATCGTTCGTTCAGGATTAATCGGTCCGATGATTAAAAAAAAAAAAAAAAAATAAAAAATCAAACAAAAATTGAATGAACGAACTAGGGGGAACCTTTTGAAAATGGGTTGCGGTAATTAATATGCTTGCACTTAAAAATCGCGTTGAAAGACTAACTCGGTGAGCAAAACGACGAACGTAGTCGAATGTAAAAAAATACAAAATGGCGAAAATCCGACCACGAAAATGTTTTCTCGAGCATTGCGAACATTTTAATTGGCTATTACGTATATATGAATAGATTCATATAGGGTGAATCAAAAACAATGAAACGTTTCGGAAGCTAATAAATTTTCCTCGAATTTTTTTTACTTCTCGTTATTTGTTTTTTCCCTTTATTTTTCTTAACATCAATTAACGTTAATACAAAGTACCCAACGTGAAATTTATATTTATGTATTCATGATTATTATCATTCTTTAAATGAAGATCTTTAACAATTTTTTATTTTAATAAATCATTTCATCCAAATATTTGTAAATTTTTATATTTTAAATTATTCATATATTAAACCGAATAGCTTATAAATTCTTACGTTTTACTTATAATAAATCAGCATATACGTTCAAAAAAATACATGTTAATAAGTTTGCATATATCTATAAACAAATCCAACTTTTCCAAGTATGCAAATAACTATACAAGATACCTTTAATAAAAAGTGAACGATAAAAAAAGAATGATAAAATTGCAGAATGCCATAAAATATAAGTATATAATATTACAATATATACAACATAATATAGTATTATCAATGCAAATAACACTGTATACATATAGATATGTGAATGCGAAATAAATCCTCATCGGTCGTATTAATCATGAGATAACATACGTGAGATCACATTCATTGTCAAACATTAAATTAATACCTAGATTACACGCATTGTTTTATTAATATTAAATTTTCATGGAGATTACTCGAACGCATACTAAAATAACGTCTTACAATAAATTTGTATTTTACCCAACAATTACGAGTTTTCAATTATTCGAATAATTAGAAACAATAAGAATAAATAAAAGTAAACGAAAAAAACAAAACATATACATATATGTATATTATTCTCTTTGTCTCATTTCGTAAAAAAACATTCGTAATAACGTGAGCATCTTCTTGTGCTATCGAAATCTGATACTGTAAAAAGAAATATTGTTCTAATCATTTATGACACCCTCGACGATACGATTCCGTTTAGAGCATCTCGTCTCGTCCGTGTTTGTATGGCACGATATTCATATTTGAGAAGTGAAACTCTCGTTGTCCTTCCACGTTGTAAGAAAGAAAAAGAAAAGTATATATACATATATAGAGAAAGAGAAAAAGGGAGAGAGGGAAAGTAGCACGAGCTGCTCCATCGAAAGCATTTATGAAATTGCTCGACGGTATTGATTCTCACGAAATCGTTGGAACGGCCACCTCCGTTCTACCCTTACTACTACTCTCCTTCACCCGTTTCAACTTATTCCTTTTCTTCCTGTTTTTTTCCCTTTTCCCTTCCTCGTTCTTTTCTTTTCTTCTTCTTTACTTTTTTCTTCTTCTTTTTTCTACTTTTTTTATTCCTTTTTTTTTTCTTTCTTTCCTCTCATTTTTTTGCTCCCTCTGCGCACTCCGTCTTTTGGCTCACGTGCGATTCATTTCCCTGGGCGGCAGCACGGCTAAAATTGTAAACGAAACGACGGAATCTCGTGACCTCACTTTCGTACAGGAACATCGATCGTGGCGAGTCGAGCACGACCGTCCCTTTCGACGATTCTCGTTCATAGGAAGTACCAAAGAGTACTTTACTTGCTTCCGTGAAAATTCTCTCCCCCGCCTCCCTCTATATTACGCGTTTTTTTTCTCTCTCTCAAAATATCAATATATTTCGATGAAAAAATCTTAGTTACGTAAGTTCGTTTAAAATGTTACATTATCTTATTTTTCTCACGTTTTCAACACACTTTAGTTGAAAGTATTATTTTTCTTTTTAAATCTTTTTAATTCCTTGAAATAATTGGGGGTAGGGGGTGGGCAAGGGAAAAATAAAAGTGAAACGGGCGAAAGCATCGAGTCTAATTTTCCGAGCGACTCACAGTGCTAAAGGAAAAGAATAAAAAATTGCTACGATTATAACGCTCGGACTCAACAGGCACGAATCTCGAAAGCTCGCTCACTCAAGTGGAAGCTGCGGAAACGTTTTTCCACTTGAGCAACGTACAATGCTCGAAACATACGTATGCATATACATATATATCCTTATACAAAGGATACATATATTTAATTTATTAATAAAATATTTAAATTCAAGAACATAATTCGTTCATTGTTAAAAAGAAGAGAAAGTATCTTTTAGACATAGACTATTTTCAATAATTTCAATAAAACTTAATAAAATTTATTTCTAAAATCCTATATAATTTAATATAAAATTATTGGAAGATTCTGATAATAAATATCAACAATTTTACATTAGACATTCGTGAAAATAAATAATGTATTAATTAACAATTTTGAGAATCTATCATAAGATTATTTCAAGATCGTACTACAGTAATACTAGTTGTAACATGAAATTAAAACAAAATGCATTCATAAAATTACGTAAAAAAAAAAACATAAATTGACTTGAAAAAAAGATTTAAAAATTTGTATTCACTAGATTCGACTTTTGAAATTGAAAAATTATGTACGAAATATTTTGTATTCATATTATTGTATTGAACGAAACATACTGTCTACGTATTTTAATAAGTATGTACGTGTATTTATGAAGAAAGGAAAGGAACGAAGCATCACACCGTGCTTCGTAACGAACGAACGAACGTAATCCTCTTCTTTGCGGATCTGAATCGAGCGTTGGATACAGATTAGGAAAATAACCGAAGGTCCAACGATACATATTGACCATAAAGCCGTGCTCGTAGATCGGGTCAAGATAAATTACTGCTGGATAGAGAAACGCAAGCCGATATATGTCAGTATCGAAGTTAGCATCGTTGGTCTTTTGCGATTATGCGATCGACATACCATTTATTTCAATACATATGACACCGTGTATCTTCTATACGATTCCTCGCTTTTAAACTCGAGTCTACGGATTTCCATTAAAATACACTATACCTATGTACCTAGGTATAACTCATACACCTTCACGTATTACACGTTCCTACAGTGGAAATAACTCTCTCTCTCTCTCTATTGTTCTATCTTCTAAATGACGATGTAAAAAAGAATAACGATCACGTGTGTTCGACTAAAAATACGAATAACAAAAAATACAATAACTACACACACATATCGTATATATAACGAACGTTATAAGAAATAACTATGTATCTAAAACAAGGTATGTCAAAAGTCACTTTATCAAACTTTAAATGAACAAAAAATATTTTTTTTGTTTTAAACAAATATTTGTAGTATATATATATACATCGATACCGTGACCCTATATATTTTTTAATAACACTGTAAATGAAAAAAATTCATAACTTGAAACGAAAAAGACTACATCGTAATTCTATTAATAATCCTATATTTATTTTTGATTTTTATTTTTCCGTAAAGTGACTTTTGAAACACTTTTTTTTATGTATGTTCTATCGAATGATATAAAATGTTAATATTTTTCTATTTATTATATACCTATATAATACCTACTATATTAACGTTAAACGTGTTTTTAATGTCGTCGTGTAACGAAATGATGCAAACGATAAAATATATCTAAATATTTTACTTGGAAAAGTTTATTTGATAAAAAATAAGGCAGCAAGTAGCAGTACATATGAGATCGATGATCCATTCACGTTGTTGACGGATGGCCGACGTCGAGTAACGTAAGATAACAGACCGGCACGATCGCATTCGTTATCGTTCACGGCGTGTACACTTCGTCGAGCCAATTAATACTGCGAATTAACGTTGATTAATGAGATCGAGCAAGCCTGTACCGTTGATGACGGCGTTGATGACGCTACCATTCCTCTTCTCTTTTCCCGTGATAACAAACCAACAAAATAAACCACTATTTGACGAGCAAATGCACGTTGATCGCATCGACAAGCTACTTTGGCTTAACTTTCAGTACCGACTTTGTTTACGCTCATTGTATCCTTTTCAAGCTCAGTACTAATCCGTCGACATGAGCCGCTAATAATGAGACCCACGTTGTGCCAACAACTAACAGCCTAATACCGACGAATTAACGGAATATTCAACATCTTTATAATTCTCGCGATATACTTTTAACCTTGATCAGACCCTCGAACATGTCACGTGTCTCGTCAATTATTCACAGTTAGTTCACAGCAAATTATAAATTCATCGATATATAGAAATTTCTTTTTTTTCTCTTTATAAAAGCTTCGATTTTTATACATATTTTATTGACTACTCTGTTACATTACATGTAATTCATATTCCCCCAAATTTTCTGCTTTGTCATTAGTATTAGTCGACTTAGGATTTCAAGAGTATCGCTATTGATCTAGCTCTCCTATTATTAGCCTCCAAAGCCATTGTGGACCTACATACAGTTTGATATACGTTTATGGATACTGACTACGTTACCGTCAAGTTCTCTCTCATAGGTGATAGCGAAATTATTTACAAAGTAACACTTTGAAATATTCAAACGGATGTCAAATGGACAAATACATACAAAAAGGATTTGCGTTATCTGACGGTAAAGCATAACTGTTTCGATCCTCGACTATACCGACGAGTAAAGAAAATTGAATGCGTTGCAACTGTGCTATGTATCTATACATGTGATGTATATACATGCTCTCGTGAGAAAACTCTATTACAAAAATATCAAATTATCCAAAACACGAAACGTTTTCCAACGATTTTCAAAGTTAACTACTGTAGTAACCTAGACGGAAAATTCGCTGTTTTTTTTTTTTTTTTTTTTAATTAATTACAATTATCCAATTTCACTATGATTAAGTATTTATATTCTTGTCTGTATGTATGTTGTACGTGTGGGTGGTTATTTGCGTTTTAATGTTTCAATTTATTCTCACGTATCAGACTCATTATACGTAAGTACTTAACAGAGTATCTCTTTAGAAACTATCTCAAGCTTCGTAATGGCTTCTCTTTCTCTTTTTCTTACTTCCTACTACAACAGTAACTTCGATGATCGAACTTTGTTAAACTTCTCTTGAAAGTGCACAAAAGTGATCACACGAAGCGATCCTAGTTCGAATCCTCTTTTCATCGAGATTTCGCATCAATATTGTATGAAGAACTACTACTAGAACAAAGTCGAGGTACGTTAAACTCGTATGCAAAAATGACAATATACCTTCTAAGATGGAATAGTAAATTTTTAAATGAATGATATTTTTTAAATGTTCATAATAAACCCTTCAGTATCCACGTTATTCGGTTCACCTTCTTTACTCTTGCCATGAGAGAAAATCTCACGGCTTCTGTGCATGCGCATCAGTTTTTTTTTTTTTTTCATAAAAACCGTAATGCATTTTAATTTCTAATAACAATAAAATAATTTTATAACTTATAATTAATGAATGTAAATCTAGTAAATAAATTAACTTTTAGAATATAACAAAAATTAACTAAGTTTTAAAATATTAAAATATGTCAAAAATTAAAATATCTATAAGCGCATTTTTTTTTAACTAAATTACAACCGATACAAATATTTTACACTAAGTAGATTTGCGTGTTTATGTAAACAAACATGGCCGCAATCGTCTGGCGGAATCATCCGAATGATGCCGAATACAGACGAACAGCGAAATTTTCCATCCATTGATACTCTTGTCATGAGAAAAAATCTCATGACCTCCGAAAAAAATTTTTTTTTAAATTGATAATGAAAATAAGTAATTTTTTATTGTACAGTTGAAAATAATATAAAAATTGCGGAAGGTTAAAAAAATTTCAAGTGGCCTTAACATTTGAATTTAAATAAATAATTGAAATTGAAACCGAGCATGAGTAAAAATCTCATAGCGTGGGTACTTAAGGGTTAATAAGAAGTAATATTTAGTTATATACAAATAAAAAAAATATATATATATATGATATAGGTGTATAAAAAGTTTTGCAATTTTCATGACTCATAGAACGTCATAGATAGTAATCGAATTAATCGAAACTCATAAAAGAATAATAAATTGCAATTGTTTGCGGATCAAATTCATTGTTCTGTATGTAATTGCAACATTTTCCACATAACGAGACAGCTCGATCCGATTCTATATTCTCGACATCGATACGAATAAGCGCGAACTGCACGAGCTTATATGCAGGGGATTTAAATTTGATCGCGTGTCGTCGAGAAACGATTCCATTAAAGTGCTCGATGGCAGTTCACCGAGTAATGCCATCGAATTAGCGTCGCATTAACGAACATGAGAAAGGGAGAGAAAGAGAAAGAGAAATAAAGAGAGAGAGAGAGAGAGTGAGTGAGTGAGTGAGTATGACTACAAGCAAACGTACATGTTCATTTACGCATTCACATAGAAGTTATTAAACACGTTAGCTAAATGAAATTTTAAAGGCTCTTCGAGTTTTTCGTTCTTGTGGATTCCTCGAAGATGCAACGTGCTAATTAAAGCAAAAGTCGCAGAGGATAACTCGAGCGCGATTCGGTCATCGATCGACTTTCAAGTACCATACCAAGTATACAGGATGTTCCAGAATTTAATGGAATAGTTCAGTTCAAGAAAGTGATAAACTTAGTTTTAATGTATACTATCTAAACATTGTGTACTTAAGTTATTTACAATTCTTCAATAACTTGAATAAACACAAATAAACGATTCTTTAATCAAAGAATTACCGACATTTAAATATATTAATTATATAACTACTTATATGAAATATTCTATATATCAAGAACATTGAGAAATGAACTACCCAGTATGAGGAAAAAAAAAGAAAATAATTTCGCATTGAGGTGTATAAAAATATATCGAATAAAATATGTTTGAAAGTATAGATTGCAAGGCATGTTGTTGGAGATATCGAGTAGAGAGTTTCGATTCAAAAGTCGACTTGTATCGAAATAACTGACATTTCTTGTGGAAAGGCAAGCCCTTAAGCTTTTCCTCGCGTGCTAACATTAACGGGCCACCTTGTGGCGTGTAAACTCGCCGTTTTCCCTTTCCTCCTTTAGCTCTACCTCCTCCTCATCATCGTTGTCGTTGTCGTTCTCGTTGTCGTTGTCGTTGTCGTTGTAAAAGGACGACGATGGTGGCCTCAGAACGGCAGTAAACGGTTGACTACGTTGAACCAACGATTGGTTAAGCGAAAAGCCTACGTAGCGACGTAGGAAACATGTAGTTGTGATGGTAACATTTGAATATGAGAGTGAGAGAGAGGGTTAACTTAGGCAGCCTTCGAAGAACGCAAGACCGAACACGAAAATCGAGCAGCCAAGCAGAGAACGAAGGAAAGTAATGAACGATTAGATCTTTGCCAAGAGAGTCCAAGAGTTTAAAGGGTAGGCCCTTTTTCGCGATAAGGCCTGCGAACGCGCTCGTTCACGGAGCTTTCGTGTCGAACAACCCCTACACCGACTCGATTCTTACCCTTCTCCTTTCTTTCTCACTTTTTCTTCCCTTTCATCCTGCTGCCGTTGCACCTTCATTGCAGCGAATAAAAATATGCGACTTTTGTCAAGATCTTCGATCGAAATCACCCTCTTTTTCCTTTTCCTTTCTCTTTAAGCTCTCTCTCTCTCTTTCTTACACTCCTTTCATTCTTTCCTTTTCGTTCACCTCGCTACGACGTAACACCGTTCAACACCTTACCTTTCTTTTACCTTTAAGTCGCCATTCGTATTTCTTTCCTCAAAAAATCTCACCTAGTATTTATCGAATTCTTGAAAAATTTTCTAAAAAGGAGTTACTTCGATCTTTGCAAAGATATTATTAGTGCATAGCATGAGTTTGCTCGTATATTATATAAGTATACGAGAGTATAAAATATATAGGATACATATCGCTATGAGACCTTGTCGTTTCTATCTACTTTAGTTATATGCACGATGTTTCTATTTAAATAAAAATTTTTATTTATTTAGATCATCATATTGACATAAAATTTAATGGTAAATAAAAAATGATATAGATTGATAACGTGGGCAAGGATTTCACAAGCTCGCTTAAAGTATACGATAAATTATTATCCAATGTATTATAAGTAACGGACATTATGAAATTCTATCCAATCAAATGTTCGAACAAATTGAATAAATTTAATAGCATTATTTATCTCCGTAGCGCACCAATTAACTCAAATTAATAGATAATGTGAATGAGAAAAATATAAGAAGAATATCCATATACATTTAATAAACAGTATTAACTAAATTAAATTAAAGGTAGCATCGAAATTGTGATATTCGCATCGATGATTTCAACTCAACAATCGTATATTAATGAATCGGCTACACTATAAAGTATTTAAAGTATTACCTTGGCTTACCTAAATTATATTTCGTGGAATCGTAACGAGCGGCTACGAATGTGTAGATACCTATATATACGTAGGTGAAATAGCTCGCGGGTTCTACTATCGAACAAATCGTTAAGATCGCAAGAGGAGAAGAACTTTAAAAATATTTCATCGGACGAACGCTTGAAAATTTATAGGTTTAAATCGTTCCTACTCAGACTATTTCATGATTTATTATTCACGAACACTCGAAACGTTTACCGATTTTACTCTACCAGAAAAAGAGAGAGAGAAACTTTACGAAGCTCGAGTAGTTTTTAGCGTCGACCGTCTGGGATTCGCGATTAAGTCCTTGTCCAGTCTCTTTTTTCTCTCTTCCTTCTTCATCCCTCTTTTTCTCTTGTTTCAAGTCCTCAAGAATCCTTGATTTATCGTTCAAAATATGAAAAGTCGGGATATATTGTAACCTTTTAAGGATTAGTATGCTATGGTCACGCATTTCGCGCGCGATAGATCGCGTTTGATTACCCAGCAGTAGTAGGTAGTAACAGCAGCAGCAGCAACAGCAGCAACAACAACAGTAGTAGCAGCAGGCAGACAGGCACTCGCACAGATTGCAACGATGCGAATGCATCGAGAATGCTTAATCGCATATCCACCGTTTCATGTACGTTTACTTGCCAATCTTCCGACCGCTCTACCGGATGTGCTTGTGTCTTTGCAAGTGAATGCAAACGATGTTCACGCGTCGACGAATGCGCAGCGCAAACATAACTCAACGCTACGGTATACGGATTTACGTGATCACCAGATAGCAGTCCAGAAAATGATCGCTTTACGCTGTACTATGTCCGAGGAATTCGATGCTTTTCCCATGGAAAATCTCTCTCCATCTCTCTCTCTCTCTCTCTCTCTCTCTCTCTCTCTCTCTATCACTCTATCCCTCTCTCTCTTTTATTTGAAAATACTCGTGTAATTTATTTACGCGAATTTTACTCGTAAGCCCTAACGAATCTCTTTGTGTGGTTGTTCGTATCGGCGCTAAAAATGCGCTTTAACCCACATACACGTTTTTATAAAATACTACAAAAATTCAATATTCCCAACGGCTATACTTTTATCCGAAAATTTGTACAGACGTTTAAAAAACGAAAATGTCGTTTCATTCAAGCGACGTTACGAATAGCCAACGTTGTTCCCCCGACTTTCTAAATGTTGAAACATTTTCGCGTGCGTGCTTTCAAGATTCTTTCGTTTTGGTACGGGGCAAAACTTTATGTCGTGTTCCTACCGACGAAAAAGTCCAAATCAAAGTAGACTCTTTTATTTCCTTTATTTCTCTTTTCCTCCCTCCTTCTCTCTCTCTCTCTCTCTCTCTCTCTCTCTCTCTTTCCTATAGTTTCTGATTACTTTATACGTCATCGATTAAAACTTTTCATCATTATCTTTTTATTTGAACGTCATACACGTTCCCCTCTGTGACTCGAAATAACTTATAACGACCGAGCATGCAACATCGACTATTTTCTTTTTCTTTCCTACACTTATTTACTGCTACATTATTAGCAACATTATGAATAAATGGGATATTCAGAGAGCAAACGAATATTTGTTAATAAGTAAGCCGCATTATTTTTTGTGTTAAATAATATTTTTTATCCTTTTAAACAATAAGCCGAGTAAACATTACCAATAACATTTTCTACGATCTGTGTTTACACCTATCACACTTTTAATTTCTTTCTCTTTCTAAGTAATACTCTTCATAATTTTACCGTGAGTTCGTTAACCTGAACTTCAAAGAAGAAACTTTTGTCTCTGGAGTTTTGTCAATATTGGTTTCCCGAGCGTTATTTACCCTTTTCTTCGTGATACACGCGTCACCTCTCTGTATTACACTGCATCGTTGCTTTGTAATAAGGATTTGACGCTCGTTGGAAACATCGAGGTGATTTCGTTGAATTTCAAGGGATCAGATGTGGGTTTGAGTGACGGTGTATCGATATATTACTGATACAAAATCATCGAAAATTTTCTAACGACAGAATGTTATAACCAAATTGTTTAAAAATATATATTGCTATAGAAAATGCAAAAATGCACATTACAAATCTAAACTCGGTACCTTAGAAAATGTAAAATATCAAAAAATAAAAAAAATCGTCTGATGAAAAAATGATTTTAAAAAAATACGAAAAAAAAACTATTTATAACCTGACTAAATAATCATTCCCATTCTTACCATCAATTTAAAAATGCGTTTTATTAAAACTATATTTCTCTTTTTCAACCTATGAATTTCCATCTAAGTCTTACATACATAATATATCTCCAGAAAAGCTTTATGAACCACGTCAACCTTTTATAACTTACATGATTGTAAGTTATTTGATAATAAAGGAAAGATTAACGAGTGAGTGGTACGCGAGAGCCAGTGTTCGATTAATATCTGACATATATTACTTACTGAATTAATATCAAAATATCATTTGGTAGTAGTAAAAGACAATGTTTGGAATTTATTCTAAGGAAATCCTTCGAATTTCTTTAGAACATCTAGATAAACGGATGAACGTAACTTTTATCGTAGGAGAAGCTTCCTTGTAGTGTTTTCACAGATAAAATTCGATTTTTACGTAAACGTGTATCGACATTCTCTGATTTTTGACTCGACAATATATGCCAGAAGTCTCGAGGCATCGCGAGAGGAAACACAGCTAGAGGATGTATGTATGCATAAAAAAGAAATAGAAAGAGAAAAAGTGTGTGTGTGTGTGTGTGTGAGAGAGAGAAAGATAAAAAGAACATAGTGATGATAGTGTTGTAGTAGTAGTAATAGTAGTAGTAGGTAGCAGGCAAGGAAAGGTAAAGTAAACATTTTTCGTCGAGTGAAAAAGTTCTTATGAGAGCGCATGCTCTCTACGAACACACGCTTAGAAGGAAAAAGGGCTTAAATAACGGAAAAACCGAGTCGAGAAACTCTCTCTCTCTCTCTCTCTCTCTCTCTTTCTCTTTCTTTCTCTCTCTCTCTTTCTATTTCACTCGCTCATCGTAGAAGAAATTCCAGCCAGTAGACTTGTTTATGAGCATGGACGATGACGCCGTACGAGTTGATTCTGTGCGAACACGTGAGACCCGCTTTCCGTAATGATTAACGAGCATGTTATTAATCTCTCGGCACTGTTGAGAATATTTAACAAATTAAATGCCACCTAAACGTCGTCTAGATATTGTTAATTAAAGAAAGATGAAAAAGTAACGGTAGTTATATCTATCGTGAAAAGAAGAAATTATATTGAATACGAATTAAAATGGATTTTAATGAAAAATTTTGTTTAAAAGGGACAAATTAAAGGGGCAAATTAAAGGGACGATTTGAATTACGAATAAAAAGGACGATATTTGATGGTGTAATAAATGCTACTTTATCTTACGGCATTTTTACTAATTATTAATATATATATATATATATATATATATATATTAATAATTAATTTTATATTATTTGATATATATATATATCAAAAAGCAATTACACGTTTTAATTAAAAGAGGACAAATATGAATATTTTCAAATTTGATCTGAAAAATTATCATGAAACAGCACTAGGAAAAAATAAAAAAAAAAAGAATAAGGAGAAATCAAATCGATGTCACCAAAAAGTGAGTTTCGAATTAATTGATAATTTCTCTATCTCTCTCATTCTCTTTCTGTTAACTATTACAAAAAGGAAAGCGGAAAATGTAACACGGATAACTATATATAGAAGACCAATTAATTAGATATTTTAACGAGAAATTGCGCAAAGTCTAATAATTTCTTTGTCGAAGATATATATACAAGTAGCAATGATAGTTTTGAAAAAGGCAACACAACTTGAGTGGCATTTAAAAATAAAGAAATGAAACCGGGTCAAGTAGGAAGGATAAATCGAAAGACGGGCTCGAAATCTCGTTCGTGACACGAATTTTCTTCGTTATACTCATTAATATCGGCGCAGCACCAAAAAAGAACTTTTTTCTCATATAATTCGTCGAAATTGCAATAATAAGAGTACAATAATATTCGAGACGTACAGGTAAGGTGATATTAATAATAAAAATTATATCATTCTATGCAATAATTACAATATAATCGTTTAAGAATAAAATTTAATATTCAAATTATTTTCGAATAATCGTATATGCAGTATAGAATATTTCTGCATTCGACAAAAAAAATAAATGAACTTTAGAACGAAATGAAATGTTTTTGTATAACTGGAGAAGTGTACGTAATTATTTACTTACGTGCCAAAGTTATATGCTTTTCTTCAGTAGGATAAGAGAGAGAGACGATAAATCTCGAGACGTCGAGCAAGGAGTGTAAATTCTAACGGTGGGCTAACGGTATGCCGTAGCTTCAGTAATTTCTGCATACAGGACTACGCGCTAATAGCCGTAATGCCGGTGTACCATCGGAATCATTATGCTACCTCCCCCCATTAGCATTATAATGATTAATAGCGCGCTAAGAGATGCGACAAGCGTTTCTTGTTTACGCATAGCTGAGGTAAGGAGTACGACACGAAGACTCGGGTGAACGCTTACTATACTAGAAAGACCAAGACCGTTCTTCGAAGACGACGATTAATCTTCGTCGTCGTCGTCTTCGTCGTCGTCGTCTTCGTCGTCGTCGTCGTCGTCGTCTTCGTCTTCGTAGACTAACGAGTCTTCGCACCGACCCATTTTGAAGGAACACGTCTCCAGCCGGCAAAAAAAAAAGTATAAGAAAAAAAAAAGAAAAAAGGGTAGGAAGCGAGAAGGTGTGCGATGTGATGCTTGTGTATGGGTGAAATTGAGCTAGGCATAATACAGACGCGAAAAATCCCGCAGGCACGTGACGCAACGTTATTGCCCGTTCAAAAATTCCGGGATTGCCGAGCGAACGAGCCAGAATACCAACTTGAAGGCACTTTGAATTTGTTCGAAAGCAACCTCGTTACGGGACGGCTCGCAAAGTAGGTCGCATGAAAATAGTGGGGACGTTTGAAAGCGCCTCACCGTACGATTTAACGTCAATAGGCCACTTTTTTATCCCTTTCCTCCTTGCTTATTCTGTCACTCATTTTTCTTTTACTCCTTTATCTCTCCTTCTTCTCTATGTTTATTTCTCTCTCTCTCTCTCTTTCTCTCTTTCTCTCTCTCTCTCTCTCTCTTTCTCTTTCTCTTTCTCTCTCTCTCTTTCTCTTTCTCTTTCTCTCTCTCTCTCTTTCTCTTTCTCTCTCTCTCTTTCTCTTTCTCTTTCTCTCTCTCTCTCTTTCTCTTTCTCTCTCTCTCTTTCTCTTTCTCTTTCTCTTTCTCTTTCTCTCTTGCTCTATCGTTCGTTATATCCTAGTAGTTTTCTTTTTATATCCCTCTCGTACGTACTCTCGTAGTATTAATTTATCTGCTTCTTCTTTCTCTCCCTCTCCCCACTCTCTATCTGTCTGTCTTTATTTCTCTCTCTTTCTCGTCCGCGTGTACTTATTTTCATTCCACCACCGCCACGAGTCGTCTTCCGACGTTTAAAATACACGAAGACATGCCACCAAGCGTGGAGCGCATCTTTGTGACCCTTCAGTGCACACAGAGAAATACAAGCATATAAACACACGAACAGACACAGACAAATAGCCTTCTAACGTCTCCTCATCCACCTCCACTTCGTGCTTACTTTTATTCTTTGACGGTGTTTTCTTTTAAATGCTCGGACGCCTTCATCTCCTTCTGCATTTTCGCATCCGTGACAAAAAAAAAAGAAAAAGATAAAAGTAAAAAAAGGAAAATGGAAGTAGAGAAAAAACGAATCTAAAGATTATTTCTCCCGACTCTATATCCATATACTTAAACGGGTTTTTTTTCTTAGAAGATAAAAAAAAAATATCGCTGATCAAGTTTAAGGGAAAAAATCAAAAATACACGGATTTCATGATTAACGAGTTTCAAAGAACGTAATATTACTTACAAAATATTTGTTATATTATTTAAAACGTTAGGAAAAGTGCGAATACATATTTATTTTACAAGATATTTTTAAAGATCTATAATTTTTCTTCGTTACCCTTGTACTCATTCTATAAAAAGGAATTTAGGTTTCATGATCTATACACAATCCTACGACTTTCATCAATCGATATCCGTATACCCGATCTCATCGTTAACGAGGATCATTTATAATTATTATGAACTATTGCAATGCTCCGTTATAAATGGTAACATGATTCTATGATCTTTCGAATAGGATGAGAGTACAAGGGAAGAGAGAAAGAGAAAGAGAGAGAGAGCTCTCTATCCAAGCATTTATCGCGCTAACGATGTAACATCCTACACGGAGAGCCGAAGGTTGATCGGTTTTCATTACTTACGCCCCACTTCGAGGGTAGCGTCGCGTGGTTGAGCCAATATACTATAGTTGATATAGGGTGAAACATTTAAGATTGATCAACCAAATATCTATCATTAAATATATTTCATATAAAATGAAACAAATGAAAAATATGAGATAAACATTGTCATACTAGATAAACAAAAATTGTTTTATCAGCATATAACAATTTTGCAGTAGTTTACAAAGAATGTCTGTAAAAAAATCTATAAAAGATGTTCGGGTGGTTTGTTTTACATGTCTCACCCTTTATACGCCTCTATATATGTATAAGAACGACTTGTCACAAGGGACAGAGAGAAGGAGATACAGAGAAAGACAAAGAAAAAATAGAAAGAGAAAAAGAGAGAAAAGAGATAAAGAGTTCTATCGTAGTATATAAATGACGTCCTTTGCCGAAACTTCTTGAACGCTATATACAACAACATATAACCTTCGATCGGGTGTAACCTCGAACGAAGTTCACGACTGACACCAGTAGTACCTACAAGCCGTTCTATTATAATTCCGTCGGTTCTACTATCACTTTACAACTTTCAACCACCTTTTTAACTCACATCACTAAAAGAATTCTTTTATCGATCGTTAGTGAAATATATAGATTTACTCGGGCTCTATATAAAATTAATATAGAATCTTAATGATATTAATGCATGATAATGGAAGGACTAACTTGTAAGACGAGCCGACGGTCGAAGCTATCACGTGATTGGCGGGAAATTAGAAAATATGATATAACCTACGATGTATAGGTATATATTATTGTAAAATATAAAAGTTGAACTTTTCAAAAATGATATAAAAAATAGACATGTTTACGTTGATCGTTATAGTATAACGAAACAACTTTTTTTCATACGCCCATTCACTTGGCATATAATGATTGATAAGTATAAATGTATTTGTTTTTTACGTTATAAAATTAGATTTAGTAGTTGCGTCACTTGATTGCTAAAATTAACTCTGACGATATAATTTTATGCATGACAGTCGATCGAAACTTGGTTTATTTTGTTCGCTCTATGCTTCATTCTCTATATGGTAAAAACAGATACTTTATAATGAAAAAAATAATTAAAATAATAATGTATCATAGAGCTATCATATTTCTATATAATTCTTATAAAATTTTAGTGGTTATATTTACTAATTAGAGCGGGAGTTTAACATTAGCGATTAGTGTTAAAAAAAAAAATGAAATAAAACATACCACTTCTGCCGGTCGGTATAGGTGCGGCTGTGGATCTTCCTGTAGGTTCGGGTATTGGGAAGACGCAGCATTCTCTTTCAGGAAATTCGCTAGCACGAGCGAAACGAGTAGCACAAGAAAATAGCACGAGAATCGCAACGACGAGAAATTTGCCGATTGGCGCGAAACGTGGCAGGTGCATAGGAACGACATGTGACATGACTCGTCCTCTCGTCCTTCCTCTTGGAAGGTAATCCTTGCCTCCTCCTCCTCCTCCTCTTCCTCTTTCACAACCTTCTCTACTTCCACCCTCAGCACCAGCACCAGCACCAACACCACCTCCTTCTCCTTTCCTACCAACTTCTTTATCGAGCTTCATCCGTAAACTTCTTTCGATTATTTTCAACCTCTCCCGAATAATTTTGAGATCTTGATCCTTTCTTCGAATTTCGAAAGTCTTCTCTCGAGAAGGATGTCTGCGACGGCGGTGGCGGCGACGGCGACAGCGACAAAAACGATCTGTCCTTCGTCGCTCAATCCTCGCAACGTCGGCCGTCCCATCTTGCGATAGGTTCTCCTTCACTTGTCACGATATATCGCCTATGTCCAAAGGACAATCTAGGCAAGTATCGACATTCTTCGTAACTAACTCGACAATAAGACTTCTTTTCCCTCCCATCGGTTGATTCACCGGCACACCGATGCTTACAAATATCGTACGATCATAATCGAATGATCGATTTTTTCAATTATTTTCCAATATACGTATATGTATTTATTATATATATATTATTATACACCACCGTGAGTTGAAAGAAAAATAAGAAGAAAATAAAAACAGAACAAAACGTTCATTCCCACCTCGCGTGAGGTGGGATCTCTGCAATAGAGTCGAAATAATAATCACGAGCGATCGCGTGTGCGCGCGCGCGCGCTCGCGCACGATTAAAATCCGCGCGAACTTTGCCGCACTGATTCTGATGCACCCGACGCTGAAATATCAATGAATATAATATGTATGTATATATTTAGCTATATATCACGTACGTTTATTCGCTATTACGAATAAAAATATGTTTTAAACACTATCCGTATTTGACAACAAGATAAACGAAAATCTATAAATAGTAAGTAATTTTCTATAAATATACATATATACGTATATACAGGTATATATACTGTAAATAGATAACTTTACTCGATGACACAGGATTTCGATAAAACTTCCGAAATAACCGAAAAGAATGCACTATATACTGGTGCGCGTTGATGCGCGCGCGCGCGCGTGTGCACCGGCGAACGCTAATCGCAAACTGACAGCAGCAGCAGAACACGAAACGGAACGAAACGGAACGGCGCGTTTATCCACGCGCGGAAACGTTCAACGAATGCGCGCGCGATCGCCTTGGGTTAGGTGAGCATAAAAGAGTGAGAGAGAGAGAAAGTAAGAATTTTCGCGTGTTTGTGCGTGTGTTAGTTGATATACGAGAAAGAGAGAGAGAGATAAAAATAGAGAGGAAAAGAGCGTCGTCGCGACGTCCCGACGCCCAATGACGACGGCTCTGCCGAGCATACGAACGAGAACCGTTGTGCGAGACCCCCCTCCACCCTTCCTTCACCTTCAACCACCACCTCCACCTGCCGGCGTCGGCACACGATGGCTCCTGCGCGCGATACCTGCGGCGTCGCGCGCGCACAACCCCTGCTTCTTTCAACCTCTCCCCTCTTCTTCACCATCCCCTGCGCAACCGAAAGGCAAAGGGAAAGAGAAAGAGAGAGAAAGGGACAAATGTATGTATGCATGTATGTATATATACGTCCGTGTAGTTAGGAAAAAGAGAGAGAGAGATACGTATATATGAATCTGTGATAACAGAGGGAGAAAGAGAAAGAGACATACGTAACCGTAATAAGAGAAAATGAGAAAGATAGAAAGAGAGAAAGAGAGAAAGAGAGCAATACGAACGTAGACGAAYGAATCCGAGTCATTCCGAAAGAGAGAACCAACGTACCAACCCCCGGCCAGCAGCCGGCCACACAGCCAGGAAGAAAGAACTGACCTCCTTTCGAGACCCCTTTTATCGAGGTCGCTTACGCGGAAGTCGCACACTCGCCTCTTCACCTCTCCGACCAGTAACCCTTCTTCTTTCGACCAATGTGCCCTTCTGAGTAGCGTGCTTTCAAACTTGGATCACCGTTCGAACTTTCCTACTCGAAAAGGTCGGAGATCGAGAGTTCACCTATAGCCGATTGAAGGTCGACTTTAAGAATAACCTTTCTGAAGATCATCTTTTGAGTACTATCTTCCATTTAATCTTACAATTTTATTTATCCAACAGTCTATACAAAAAAATAAACATCGGTATTTAACAAAAGGAATGTACACGTTTGCATAAATTGAATTATTCATTTTTTAATAGAATTTTATGGGAATAGTAATATTAATAAAAGAACTTTTTAACATCTTGAAAAAGAAATTAAAAATTTTATCAAAAAGAAATCTTTACATACGAATACTTTTATGTAATTATATATTTGGTATAATATGTTAATGTTATATCTCATACATTAACAAAGATTTTGTCGCGAAAGTGAGGGATTAGAAAGGATTGCAGAAATAGTTGAACCTGAGACCTTAGGGCAACTGAAGTTAAAGGAACGTGTTCTATATATGTGTTTATCTGCAATTAGACAGCCTGTCTCTTCTTATATTTATAATAATAATAATAATATGAGTAGTAGAATAAAACTTAACAGAATTAAGGATATATATTATATCTGTATCGTTAATAAAATCCTTAATAAGTTGTTAATTAAATATAATATCACATAATACAATTTCATTGTATATTAATCACGTTCGGAAATTTTTATGAAATTCATTTAACTTCACCGAACCTATAACAATTTTACGAGATGCAATAAGTATTATAATTAATTATAAAATATTTTGTGTTGTCTGATATTATTAAATATATATATATTTAATAATATCAAATTTTATTCGATAATGGAAGACAAATAATTACAAGAACGAAAAAGAACTTTAGCGTAAACAATAACGTCGATTCGCCCGATTTCCATTGCTCTCAATTTCATCGACTCGGGACGTAATCCGCAAGGACTACGTCAGTTCGGTCGAAAGTGATTAAAAAGGGGGGAAAAAAGAGAAAGACAAAAAAGATCGATAGTACCTTTGACCGAGACGAGGACACGGATGCTAGTAGTACGAGCCAACCACTACTCGGACTAACCCCGACCGTGCCAGTAAAACGAGCTACTCGTGAATCAGTCGTTTCTATACTCACCAACATATGTATGTACACACAGAGAAGCTGTTCGGACATACAATATATCCGTATATACGCGAATAGACTTTGTGAAAGAAATCTTAAAGGTCAGAAAGCTCCAGTCACGCAACTCGATCCTATAAAAAGGATTTAGTTGATTTTGCGATTTATGAACTCCCTCCTCCTCCCCCTTTCCTTCCTCAACTTTCAATCCCTCCTTTGTCTACCCTTCCATTTGAATTACGTTAAACTAGACGACATTCCATAGAATATGATATGCACGATTAATATCGAAATTGTATACAACAATTACATGCACAAGTATATAAATATATACTAAAATCGATTCTTCCGAAACACAATATCAATGCACTTTTACATGACCACATATTGCATCCAATTAGCTAAACAATCGACCTCGTTCAATCGTATTCTCGGTATATTGTTATAACTCGATTCTCAATTACTTATAAAGAAAATATGAGACTTGTTTACTTGTAATAGGTAAGGAGAAATTGTACATCGAATCAAATTTTACGTAGTATCAAAATAATTATTACAATAGTAAATTAAAATCTCGATTAAATAAGAAAAAGAATGAAGAAAAATAAAACAACAACGTATCGTTTAAATAAATATTTAATAAAAAGATTATCTATAATAAGTTAATAAAGATAGAAATTAATGTTTATTCGTGTTACATTTAATTCAAAGGAGAGAAATTAAGCTCTGTTTAAACGTTAACTTTAGACATCGAACAGGTTTCCTGGTTTATTGTTTACCCTCGATCGTATATCAAAAAGAATCATTAATGACGCTATAACATATTCAATGACTTGACTATGGTATCGGTGACGAAATCCTTGGAATTGTCAAAGCTGAAAGTGGGAATAAGAGAGAAACAAAAAGAGAGGAAGAGACAGAGACAGAGAAAGGGAAGGAAGAGAATGAGGGTGAACAGGAGGGAAATAAAGAGAGAGAGAGAGAGAGAGAGAGAGATAGGAGGGGAAAGAGAGAAGGAAAGGGAGAGAACTCGAATCGGCGATGTCGGTCTGCGGTCACGACGAGCCAAAGTGACAGGCAGTACCTGCATAATGACTCGACTGCGGCCGTGCAATGCGGCGCGCAAGCTCGTTCTACGATATACTATTGTCCCCACTCTGACCCTCCATCGAACTCCCCACTCTTATAGTTTTATTACTATCACATGGAATACATATTACAAAATCTACAGCAGCAATAGCAGAAAGACAAACATACTCTAATAGCAGACACTTCTGAACTTGTTTAAACGTCTTTCGTCAAGAATTTTGTTCTTTCTTTCTTTATAACGTTAATAAGGAAAAAACGTTTAATCTTTTCTCATGTTATTATTATTCTTATAAAATCTTCTTTTTTCTTTTTTGTAAGCTATTTATTTTTAATTAATTTTAATTTCCTTTTTTGTTCTTTTTGTTTTAATTAATCATAAGATCTACAGTTTCTTCTATTCTTAGGAGAGCTTTCTGATTAGTTGGCAAAATTTTCAATATAACGGCTTTTTGTTAAATTGATGTTGATTTTGTCCTTGAGATTTATCATTTGGATAATCATTTGGAACTATGGTGAAGATGTTGAAGGGATTATTCCAGTAATAGGTAGATAGTACTATAGAGAGAAAATAAATACTTTATTCTGTTTAATAATTTATTTTTCGTTTATTATTCTTTCGAATGATGTTTTTCTTCTAATATGGATTAAATCAAGCTCTATAGTATTTTAGATTTTTATTTACTTTTTATAAATAATCGAACTATTCTAAATGTTTTAAGGATTATTGATTGTTATATTTGTCGATATATATTTGTGTCTAACTAGAGTTGTTTAATGTATTTTATAAATGTTTTAGGTGTTATACTCGTTGTATATGTGGTAAACTGTAATATTTACTTAATTTATAAAACATATACTGTAAATTATGATAAAAATTTATTAAAAATGTATTCAATTGTTTTTTTGCAGAGATATTTTTGATATATGATGTTACTTTTTGAGACACAAGTGACTGGACTTTTTTAACATATCTTAGAGATTGAAAGACCGTATGGTGTAAATAACTAATAATTCTTATTAACGTTTACATTTAACTAATTATAAATTCCTTCTACACGTCTCTTATAATGATCGCGAAACGAAACTAGTTACATATACATCACAAACTTCTCATTTGAATCTCCGGCACGTATTCGCGAAAACGTGACTAACTTTGTCTACGGATACCAATACAGTAATTGCATAATTCGATCCTACCGAATTAAGTTTTAATTTTACTAACGCTCAGAAGTGTGACCGCGTATTCAATTGTACGTAAAAGTAATTGTCATATATAAAATGCACAACGAATATTTCACTTATTTCTACCATAGTAACAAAAAATATATTTTTTGCACAAATCTGTCATCTACTTTGTTTTTCTCTTTCCTTTTTTATTTATTTATTTTTTTATTTTGTATCGGAAAGTAAAAAAAATATCTTACGAACATGGAAAGAAAAAGTAACGTAATCTTTGGTTAAAAAATTTTCCTTTATCTTAACAAAAATTATAATCGTACCAACGTTGTGGGACAAAGTACAGAATAATAAAAAACAACTCGATCTTATAATTAAAACATATTAATTATATGCAAATATAAATGGTTTTACATGGTAGTGCTACCAAATAAATGATACAATATGAAGATGACCTATGCGCAAAAAAAAACAAATAAACACTTATTTCATTCCCAGTTTTCACACGCCCAAAGATTAATGACGCAATCAATATTTAATTAAATTTCATCAAAGATCCAACCAATCAACATTTAATTTAATTTTTTATAAAATCTATACTCATCTTGTATAGAAAATTATTTCTATTAAAATATTTATTTACCCGTCAAATTTTAATGCGACTTGAATGCAAGTCATAGTAAATGCATTCAATCAAAATCTATGAAATTGCCGTAATTATTCATTTAGAAAAAAAAAAAAGAATAACAACATAGAAAATTAAAACGAAGCCTAATTTGAATACTTTTCAATCAAATGCAACTATTATTATTATTATTGTTATTATTATTAGTAGTATTAATATTATTATTATTATTATTATTATTATTATTATTATTATTATTATTATTAGTATTATTATTATTATTATTAGTATTATTATCATTATTATTAAAGCGGTGAGAAATTAAATGAATCGAACAAAAATCGATTTATAACGAATTTATTATGAAAAAGCTTACGACATTTAAAATTCACTATACGTGAATAATAATTTTTATATTTTCTTTTATAAACAATGATTTCTACGCTTCCTCCCCTTTTACAAGTTATACATTATATACTTTCTATATTATATGTTTCGTAAACAGGACTAAACTCGTCCCATATTTTAATATGGGAGCGTGTGAAAACCTGGTGGGAGTAATTAAAATTTGTATTCTTTGTAGAATTGCATGCACTCTGTTAGTTCTTGTACACACACTGAATCACAATATATGTATGCTTGTGTGTTATGCCTGCATATCTATATATATATGTGTATATATATAGATACATAGATCGATCTAAGATCGTACATGCCTCAGCACGCATACACATCTATATATAGTCTATAATATGATTCTTTCGTACTTATGACATTAATAGTATATTTTACATGCAAAAACAAAATTTTTTTTTATCACAGTGGGACAGCATACATTTGTTAATAATATAATATTATGTCGATAAATTCTGCTTCTCATTTTTCTCTCTCTTTTCTTCTTCTCATATCTCTTTCTTCATCATCCATTCTCCATTCTCCATCCGTCTATTTCATCCATTCTCGATCCGTAATCATATTTGTTCACTTTGCAGCATACACACGTGTTGTACATCACTCGCACAATGTTTTAATTCTCCAAATTTTCATTGTTACATGATTTTTTTTTGTATACCATTCTTATCATTCAGTTTTTTTTTCTCGCGAGTATTTGGACACAAATACTATGTACAAAAATGGCAAGGATTGAAAAATGGATAGCGCTTGAAAGATGCTCTTTTTTATTGAAATTAATTATAGAAAAGATTATCTAATTAGCGCACTCTCCTATCTCGAATTTGTTTTCATTAATGTTTTATATTTATATGTGACCAATTTCGAATATAAAAAGAATTAAGTATTATTTTATTAGCAAATTTTTGTCGACTTTGATATCTTGATATATCAAATCGGAGAATATATATGAAATATTCAATTTAACGAATACGTTCACGAATTGACATATTCTTTTTCTTTTTTTTTTTTAATCATTTTTATCATTTTCGTAGTGAAAAATTACTTTTTGTATTATTTTTTACAAACTTTTTATCTTTGAAATCAGTCACGTATGCTCCCATTTGTATTTGTTCCTATTAAAATTTAATTGGAAAACGTCGAGTTTTCACTTTTTAAAAAGATACTCGATATATTTGAGTAGATATTTAGCTTTCGTCTGAATAAAGTCAAACGTGCATCTTCCATATGCTCGGATTATCTATTTGAAAATTTGTTGGTACTTTTCAGTATGGTAAAATTGCTATTGAAATGCACTACACCATCCTTAAATCTTTCAACTATACCGTCGAGGAATTCGTAAAGTTGTGAGTCGATACGCATTAATTAATAAAGCGATTATTTTCCAGTAATATAAGTTCGTGAATAAGTCGATCGTTTTACTTTTCAATAGATCTTATTTAATTACAAGAAAATTCTGCGGAGTATTATTTACGAGCGTTTTATCTTGTGCACACACGCACACACGTTCTCTTCGTGTTTTTATACACGAATAAACACACATACGCATAAACAACTGCATATACGCACGCACATGTGTAAACTTGTAATTTCTTCATCGTAGATTATACTGTTTCTTTGTACACACTATACGTAGTGTCTTATTTTTATTGTAGTGGTACATATTATCGATTATGCAATTCTGATAGTTCAGCATAGAGGCGTAAGACAATTTTTGTTATTTCTATATATTACGTGTGTATGTATATATATTTATTAGTTCTATATTATAGATTGGTCTACTTAATTCTCCCTCTTGATAATATATTCTAAATCAATCTGTTTTATTTTATTGTTATTTCTTTATATTGAAATGTACTATCAGAGACAATTAATCGTACGCGTAGAACTAACTTACTTTAAAAAGTTCTTAATAAAGATATTGTTCATTTCAATTGAAATCATCGAACCTGAGTTCTGCCTCTGAAGCCACTGAAAAGATTTCATTTTAATGCTATCGATCATGACGGACAGTAGTTTAAATTTTTACGTATATATATATACAAATAGATAAAGGCGAATGTCGTATTTCCTTTAAAGGAATTGACAAGGAAAATAAACGAATAGGTTTTCATTCGTAGATATATTGTATATCTGATCAATTAGTATTATAATTAAACAATTTTGATTCACGTTTTTCGTGGTGATCGTTTATTAAATCAAAACGTAATTCATCGTCATTGAGAAAAACGTATTTTAAATATAATGAGTCGGGTTGGATAATAATCTCCTTCTCTAAAAAGAAACAATCGACATTGTAATTTGTTTTTGTTTTCTTGCACTTTTTTTCCACTTTACGACGGCAATATCTATTCGTAAAAGTTTACGAATTAAAATTGTTATCTTCGTCATTATTATTATTATCATCATTGTCATTAATACTAACAATATTATTATCATAAACGTTGTAACAATATCAATATTCATACAATTTGATTATCAACTTGTCGCACAATTCTTGCTGCAAGACTCCCCCTCCCTCGTTTCTCTATCTCTACCTTTATCTTATTCTCTTTCTCTCTTGAAGTGAACTTAATGAGAATATCTTACTACTTTTATCATTTTATTATCACCATTTATCTTAACAGATACCAACATCGATTGGTTAATATCATAAACAGATTGGATTAATATCATAAACATCTTATATCGTACACAATTTCTCTCCATCGCTCTCTCTCTCTCTCTCTCTCTTTCTCTCCTTTTTTATTTCTCACTTGTCATTTATTCAATCTGGTTCAAATTGTACAAAAAGCTAAGGCAACGATTATTCGTTACACGTATACTTATACATACAAACATACAAACACAATAGACTCAAGTACACACACACATACGCTCTTTTATATAACTCCGCATTAATTTTCAGAGATCACATATTCAATGGTTATAGACTGCGCATTAACAAATCGAATCCTTTTTTTATCCATATATTAAATTTAAACCACAATTTAGTTTTTCCGAGCTTTTCTATAATTGAATGTGCACGTTAAATATCTTTTTTCTCGACTATTTTTTCTTTTATTTATTTATTTTCATTTTTATTTTTATTTTTATTTTTTTTCTTATTTTTTTTTTTTTTTTTTTACTTTTCCCCAATTTCTTCATCAAAAAAGTACTTCATTTTAAACCACAAAAACTTATTGACATTTCTTCTTCAAACGAAAGAAGCGAATTCTTTCGCAAGATTTTAGTTAAATCCTACAAAAATAATTTCGTGAATTGTCCAGAGATGCATGGACGTGTTTCGTTTATTTAACAAACGAAATATTAAACATCTCGCTCACAAATTTCGTAACTTTGTAAAAAGATCATTCAAATCGGTCCTGCCGTTATAAAACAATCCCCAGTGACATTCTTTATTCGTCTCCTCTTTAAAGTTATTCTTTTTCTTTCATTTTCTTTTCTCTTTTGTACAAACGGAATAATATATTCAGGCTCTCTCGGATATATATGTAATTATAATATTATAATTATAATTATTATTATATAATATTATTATTATTATTATTATTATTATTATTATTATTATTATTATTACTATTATTATTACTATTNAATTATAATTATTATTATATAATATTATTATTATTATTATTATTATTATTATTATTATTATTATTATTACTATTATTATTACTATTATTATTATTATTATTATTATCATCAATTTTTAATAAAAACAAAGCACCGAAAACGATATCTTTTACATACACATATAACCGTAATGACCGAGCTAACAAAAGAAAAGAAGAAAAACTAAATCATTGCTGTATTTCAAATTAGTTTAGTCCAATTTTTCAAAATCTATTTCCCAAGAGCTCTGTTAGTTTATATGTTTAGAGAAAGTTTTGATTAAATACTCCAAGATAAATCGATCAGTCTAATCTAACACATTAATGATGATAATGATGATTTTTTTTATTTTTATGTAAGATGGACTTGAGAAAGCATAATAATAAAAATCAGTAAAAGTGTAAAAACACGAAAAGCAATTCGTTTCGCCGTGTATAATTTCTATTTTTAAAAATTATATATATAGTTTTAAACTAGAGCCATATGATTTTGTTATGGCTTTTAGAAAAGAAAATTATTATTATTTTTTTTTTTTTAATAGATCCTAGTGTCACGGACAAAGATCAGAGAAATGATCTATATATCTAACATATTCTTTCTCTCTTTTTTTTCTGAGTTTTTTTATCTTTATTCATAATTTTATCATCTGTTCATCTTTGCATTTCGATCTTTTTCCATCTTTTGTATGATCACTAGAAAAAAATTGTTAATATATGATTCACATTTATGTACGTCGACGATTAGACACACATACACGCACATTAGACACACGCACTCGATACATTTGATATTCTCGATATTATTATATAGAGAATAAAGATTTTCCGTTCAGACACATCGTTCAACTTTCGCACATCCGTCAAATTCAATCTCCTTATCTTTTTTTCTCATCATTTCTAATTCTTTCTTTTTGTATAATTAAACTTACAGAAAATATTGAGAAGATTTTTTTTCGCAGATGACAATTCATGAAAATTGGAAACAATTATAACTTCTATATTTACACATTTTTGTTTACTTCTGATTTCAGTTTTTTTTTTTTTTGGTAATGAATATTTGATTATACCGATCAAACGACAAATGAAATTAAAAATGTTAAAAGTCAAATTCGTTCAATTTTCGCGTGCAAAATATTATTACATTCGATCGACATGCATGAGTTTGACGAAAATAGAAGAAATATACGCATTTATATATTATAAATAATTAATTAAAGGTTTGCCTTGAAAGTAAGTAAAAATATATCCATATTTTTATGTGGATATACATATATACACATATGTATATGAATGTATGGCTTTTTGTATCGTTTTCCCTTTTTCTATCTTTCTCTCTCTCACCGTCCATTACACTTCACTTTCTATTCATCCCTTATGTCACGCAAACCGAACGTTGTAATAACATGGTTTTTCTCCCCATCTTTTCGAGAACAAACACTGATTTTAAAAAGTGAATGAAGACAAGCATACAAAAGAAGAAATTATTATTCGACCGGATGTCGAATTATAAAAAGAAATAAGTGCGAAACAACGTTGCTAAAGACATTTCTTCATAATCAATCCTTCAAATTCAATTAAATTAATTACGTGTGAAAAATATATTATTTCTTTTAGTTATTACTATATCGCGTTATAAAACCTACTATCTACCAATATGGTACGCATGATAATGATGTAAAACTAAATAATTGACTGACCGCAGAATGAATCGTAAAAATCGAGTAATTTTTTTTCTTCTAAATTTTCCCCACGAAAAAAAGAACGAACTCTCGAATATGATTGCAAAATACATGAAAAAAGGTGGTAGGGGCGCCCTTTTTCGTCTAGAGAAAAGGCAAACCGATCGACGCTGGTAATACGTGCGAATAGCACAAGTTTTTTTTAATATCCTACGTCCAACCAAACAAACGATCCAACGACACGGCAACAAACGATCGAGTTCAGAACTGGCACGCAACTGGACGATCACGAAATACAAGCCTATCGAGGCATCACAATTCGTATTCCCTGTTTCTTTTTTCCCCCTTTTATTTTCGTATAAAAAAGACCTAATCTACCTAACGTCTAAGTTATTCAAAGCCTTAAAGATGAAGAACGGGCCTTTCATTTTGCAAATACTACGTGTCCACCTTCTCTTTCTCTCTCTCTTTCTTTTTCATTCTATCGCTGCTGCTTCTTCTTCCTCCTCTTCTTTTTCTTCTTTTTCTTCTTCCTTACCATCCCTTTTAGTTATCCTTTCGTATATAAGAAAACAAAAAAAAAACATATTACGAAAGATACTAAGAAAGAAAAAGAAAGAAAACGTGTCAGCACCTTTCGCCTCTTTTTGTACTTAGAGATCGGAATGATAACTATGTTTTTGAGCGTTCAAGTTGAAAATAAATGATGACAATAATTTATTATAACGTTGCTCACATTACAATTTCTATCATTTACAACGTATGTTGAGAGATGTACATACGTATTATAAGACGGTCACTCGATCGTATCATTTACGGAATTCATACTCGCGAGCATACTTGATCATTCGTTTATAGCATTTGATATGACAAATATGGTAGATAACCTCGATACACTCTTACATTTACTGACCGCTCCGTAAATGCAAGATTTCTCAAGGCACACTCCCATATCTTAATTATGAGTCGCACTAAACGACGACGTTAGGATCTTTTTTCAATTATTTTTTGTTGATTATATTTCTCCCTTTAAACACGCGATCGAGTTATGCTTTCCGAGTAAAAATGGTAAGAACAAAAATTCATGATTACATGAAAAAATACCATAAATAAAAACGTCACTAGTGTTACCGAAGCTTAATTTGAAAAAAGCGGAAAACCTGACAAATATTCGATCTTCAAATGCCAATGGGTTACTTAAAATTTTGTTAACAATTTTTTTTAACTGCGTATTATAAACGAGAAAGCTAAATGACGAGATTGAGTTCCCTTAAAATATTTAGTAATAGGTAAACTTTACAACGATAAGAAAACAAATATAAAAAAAAAAAGAAGATAAAATCGAAAATTAAAGAATAACATTGAATAAAATGATAAACCAGATATTATCTCTTTCCCTCTCTCTCCCTCTCTTTCTCTCTTTCTTTCTCACTGATCCGAAATCACAGACAATATTATTTTCTTGTTTAAAATCGTACATAACCCATGCGGGTCTGGCACAATACTTATAATCTATACATTATATAAAAAACTTCTTGCACCTCTGAAGAAATTTCGTTGTAACAAGCACCGAAATATAACGAGTATATATATATATATACTTATATATACATATATATTTTTTTAAATCGGTGGCTAAGCGCTAAAAACTATATTTCGCGATATTAAAGTGTTCGTATCATTATATCACGAATAATCTCTCCTTAATTTCTCGGAATTAAACTACAACTATACAAACTCTGGAAATTTCCGAGACCCGAAGATCGACTTTTAAATTGATGATTTTGAAAATATAATCTATGATATCGTTCATAAGATCCGGTGCAACAGAAGTTTTAACCACCGATACAATCTAAATCACTCAACAAAGTTTAAAAAGTAATTGAAAAAAAAGAAAGAAAAAATATATTTAAAATAAAACCGTACGCGAAAACATATATATTTTTTTAAAAGTTTTCGGACACCCTTAATCTTCGCTATAATAACTACATTAATATTTAAATTTACAAGAAATACATCTACCCTGATTATCAACGGGACTTTGTGATCTAATTAAGCGAAGAGTGATTTAGTTGTTAAACTACAAATATTCTCCCGGTCGTAATTACGTTTTCGATTGAAAAATTAGATTTTAAGATGTGACAAAGATTTTATAAAGACTTGTGAATCAGCGAAATGTATTTTGGTATCCGACACAATGTCTATCATCAATCCGTAAGAAAAGTACACAAAAGCAATATTAAAAGTGAATCGTTGGTCGATTAATCTGAAATATAATTATTAATGCTCCTCCCGGTTAAATTTTGCCAAATTCATTCATAATTAGATATGAATTAATTTCAGTAAAATCAAAATAAACAATCATTTAAAACAAAGATATAAATCTCCAACAAATAACAGAAAAAAGGAAACACTGGTGTAACTTTTATACACCCATATGTAAAATAGAATAATTGTCAATATTTAGTGCAGTTTTTTATAGGAGGAGCTTTAATAGGCAGCAAAAAATAATAAAAAGACATACTGCTGCCAAAATTTGTTGTCTGCTCTTACTACTACCTACTATTACTGCTTTCACTACAGGTACTTCTATATCTAGGACCTCCGATAATTATTATCGCTATCGCTATGCCTTAGAGTTATCAGCATAATTCTTCACATTTTGAAATATTCTGGTAAAAAGAAAAATAATCCTTTTTATAATCCTTCCCTCAGAAGGTGCAACGTTATTACAAGTTCTCCTCGTATTTATCTTCTATCGCATATACATATGAATTTAAATTCATAAAGTACGTTTTCTTTTTTTCGTTCATTCCTTTTACGTGACCGATTCTTGCGTAAAGTCACGCACAAGTATCTGAAGTTATCAAACAATTTTGACCAGATTGATAAACATATAAATATTACGTATGACTTATAAAATGTTGATTTTCCAAACTTCGTGTAAATTGGGGTTGGTTTTCGAGAGGTCGTTTAAACTGTATTTGATTTTGCGTGGGCATATGCATTTGAAGTTGCATTTGTTGAGTCTGTAGCTGTGCCAGAGCCGTGGATGGTGCAAAAGCCGGATAAGCCAATGTCGTGCTAAGACTTTCGTTATGCTCCTCGAGAGAATTTTGAGCATAATGTAGAACTAGATGTTTCAAGCTCTCATGAATATTGTAGGGTTCAGCAAAACCGTAACCTCGTTCAGTTGCATATATGATACAGTGATTTACAGTACCGTTGCACCTACAAATTTAATAGAAATGCGAATAGTAAGAATATCCTTCGTTGAATCAAAGTCCTTTTTACAAGTTTCTTTGTTAAAATGAAATAACTTACATAATCGACAAAGCATATTGGCCAGTTCTTGATCTTCGTACAAGGAACGTGCCATCCGGCCGACCAGCAAGAATATGATCAGCATCGGAACGTGATCCTTCCAAAAAGAGCCAAGTCTTCTCCTCTGTATGTACTTCTAAATCAACTTCTTGAAGATCTCCGTATACTAAATCGCCGACTAATGGATTTGTAAGTGAATGATTTAGCACTAACTGATTGATTTTGTTTGCCGTCATGCCATTTTTCTTCAGCCATCTAGCGGAAATAAGAAAATAAGATGCAAACTTAATACAATCTGATTGTGAAATGAATTGTTATGGCGAGAATAAATGAAAATCATCAACGTACGTGAAATGTTTGTCCCTTTGCCTCACTAGTTGAATAATTTCCGGCTTTAACTTATGCATTTCTCTTTCAAGAGTTCTATTATAAGCGATTCGCTGCTTTAAACTATCATCTAATTGTTCTTTACTGTCTTCTAAAGATTTCAATCTGCGTTTCAACAGCTCTGCATTTTCGGTTAGGCTGTAATAATTATAATACTTACATGAAAAACGGTATATTACGTAATGAAAAACATGAGGCCTATCAAAAGTGATTACAAGAAACGATTGTTAATATTTTTATTTAAACAATTTGTTTATTTTATCGAAAGAGATGGATAATATATCATGATATCATTTTTCCTAAACTAATAAAATTTGTAAAATTTGTAACAAATAAAAAATACACTTTTTTATGTTTACAATATTTTTCGCAGACCGATTTATACATATTTATTTATTTAAAAAAACTTACGTCGATATCTCGTGCGGCTGAGCTTCTTTTTGGAACTTTTCCTGCAATTTCATTTGATCCTCAAACATTTTAATCGCTTCTGAAAATGCTTCCAGAGCTTGTCTTTTTAATTGAACCTCGTAAGCCGTTTTACTGTACAATTCGGAACAATCTTGATATTGTCGACACGTATCAACTATTTCTTTGCTCAGTTCAGCAAACTTTTGTTTGACCGTTGCCATGTCCGTTGTACTTGCAATCTCGTCGTCCTATTTTTAATTTAAATAAAAAAAAATTTATAGTATCTAAATTTATCATAAATTATATATATTTGTAATTAAAATAACTTACTTGTTGAAAACGTGATACAGGATATAGTAACTTGATATCCAAAGTAGAATTATATTGAGCCAAAGAACAATTCCTGTAGTAATCCACCAACTCGATAACCGAATGAAAATTATACGGTTCGGAAAAGCCATAATTTCCATTTCGATGACAAATTTTGATAAGCTTATTTGTACCACCTTTACGTAACGTCAGAGTATATTCACCTCCTTTGGAAGACGCATTGCGAACTAGGAAAGTGCCATCGGGCGAATCAATCATTTTTTCATTTACTTCATCTCTCGTTATATCTCCCCAATACCATTCAGCTTCCTGAAGCGTTCGTGGCCTATAAACAATTTTTTAAGATAACACAAAAACTAAATTCAATTTTTTTTTTATTTCTTTTTTGTTGTCGAAATTTATACCTTTATTAATATATTAAATATATATATATATATAGAATTCGTAAACAAATTGAGCTTTTGAGTTGAGCCCAAACTGGACCAAGACTCGAATCAGGATTTTTTCTTTTTCACGCGACTACTCTAATTTTTGATCAACTTCCTCACGAATGACTATTTTATTTGAAATTGAAGTGACGTTTGATCCCATGTATATATAAAATAAAATAACTTGGTACAATGACTATTGAAGACACTTTTGTATTATTCGTCTACTCACTGCGTGATTCTATAATATACACTTTTTGTTCGCCTACTACTCACTACAAAAACCTTAACAGGTTTTGAATATTTGTCTATTCATTACTCTTGTAGTGAACTACTCGTTAATGAACTATTTATAGATTCAAACTACTAACCCGTAAACGTTCGTACGTCTATACAGCAGTTAAACATAGAACAAAATGTAGTATTTTCAGATTTTGTAACCTAAGTAAAGTGATCGGTTCTACAGATTAGATAGAAACCTAATCCCATAGGTTTTTTCTCAACTTTCTAAGCTTTTCTCTTATTTATGTTATCTTGAAATACATAAATCTCTTAACCTAAAGGTCATGTTTCGCTACATCTTTTTAAAATATTTTTATCTTTATGTCTATCCTATTATTAAACATATATTAAATATTTATATATTTAATTATAGAATATAAAATAAAGGATAAAAAATAAAATATTTATCTATATATATTTAATATATTAAATAATATCTTTAAATATATTTATTTATATCGTAATTTTGATGATTCCATTACAAGAAATAAAAGCTTTTACCTATGAGACTGTTGATCCTTGCCACTGTCTCCAGCAGAACCCGATTTTTCAGTCGTATTATCTTCTTCAAGAACAGGAAATGAATCTAGAACAGGAAACTGAGGTCTCGAAAATTTTCGTGGTGGAAGCTGTGGAGCACTAGCAAATTCGGGCAATCTTTCGTTCCAATCAACGTGCAGCAACAGTAGTTCCATTATCCTTATGTAAGCTTTTGTATTGTGTATAATTTGTCTAGAATATAAATGTAAAATGTATAAGTAGATATTATGTGTAAATATAAAAAAGATAGTGAGAAAAAATTAATATGAATTACTAATAATTAGGATATTGTACACACGTATACTCACATGATTCGTTCCCAGGGCGGCCTAATAAATATATGACGAAACACTTGGACAAGTACAGTGGGTGGTTCCGTGTAACCCCTCCCATGTTGCAACTGACATATACGACAAAAGTGAGACATCAAGTGAAACAACGTACTCCGATGATGTTCCGGAAGTTCAGTAACAAGTTGTCCTAAGCGGGCAGCACACTGCTCGTCACTTCTCATATCTGAATAAACGTAAATGATTGCCTTGTTAATATCATTCCATAAATCATATACTTAAAAACCAACATTTAAAAAATATTTACTTGATGCTTCTAGGAACCTGTCATAAAATTGTACCGGTATTACTGGATCTGGTAATTCTTGCAGGAACATTTTCAAAACGCTTGCGATGCATTGAGGGGTATATTGATCCAAATCTGCGTTGCGCACGTCTGCATGGAACAATTGATTTAAAATTTAAATTTCAAGTGTTTTAATAATTCAACAAAATGATATTTAAATAGTTCATAGGTGAAAGCTACTATTGTACTTTCAGTACAATTTTTTCAAATTTGTTTTGAAAAAACTTTCATTTTTTCAAATTTTATTAAACTATTTGATCGATACTTCATTTTTCACATTGAAAATAAATTTATTTACAACTTAAATTTAACGCCGCTTAATGAACATTAGTTTTATAACTATTCAATAATAAACGACACAACAATGTGGATTATATAATCAATTCTCTCTACTTTTTGTTTTGTAATGTTAATCGATTTAGAAAATGAGTGACTCATTTAAATTCATGAGTGATTCATTCAACGTCTTACCTTCGTCCAAGTTTTGTCGTAACTCAAGGGTTTGCTCGTTAGGTTTACTGCAATAAACTTTGTAGAGATCTAGAGTCGTATCCGCATATGCTCTTTCTTCGAGAAAACGTGTACATCTTTCCACCAAGATCGGAGCAGAACGCGAAGATGTTTCGAATTGTAAACACAGGGCAAGGCCGAATACTAAATGAACAAATAAAAAATATATCATTTTCATTTTATACAGATGTATATAAGAAAAGTCAAAATGAATAGCAATATATCACTACTATCTATAACATAATATACATATGTGTCATAAGTTTTAATTTAACTAACTACATTCGTTTCTCTATCCTATAATTACATTAATAGCAACAAAAAAAGCTCATTATATAGGTTCATTTCTTTGCTCGCTCGTCGTTGAACCACGAAAAATAAATTTACACGATTGCCAGCTTTCATAAACGTAAATTGCTAATTTCCTATAGAAAGGCTAACGATGAGATAAGAATACTTCGAAGTAAGAACGAGCAGTTAAGACTATGTAATATGTTGAATCCCCGTTATACCGTTATAACGATTAGAAACTTATAGGAGCATGGGAGAAGCTAAAAAAAATCATCGAATGTTCGTAATCTAATAACGATAGAAAAACGAGGAAAGCGGATCTCCAAATAGGACACTACCAATACACAGAGAAACGTTTTTCTCCTCCTTTCTTTCTTTTTTTCTTTCTTTGACTATATCGATCTGAAAACAAATCAACAAGAGATTCATCTTTCTTTACAAGTCTGACGAGAGAAACACAGAAAATCAAACGCAACAAAGATCGAATCAAATTTATAAAAATAGGTGCTAATAAAAAATTAATGAACTATTTCTTCAGCTTCATAATATTTTTTTTATTCGATTTCTTAAATGAGACATTTCGATTGATGACACAAAATAACAGATTAAATGAATCAATTTAAATTAAGTCTCAACAAAATAGAAACGTTTGTTAGGATGTATCGTCATTGTTGAAGCACACCTGTGCTAGTCCCTTGTGCTACGTAATACTATCCTTTACTAGGGATTTATTATATTACTATACTAAGCATTTGAATCTAATAATGCGTTGAACTTTTCTTTAGGACATGCAATAGGATCAAAAGCACATTGTGCCTATTGTTCGTGTTTTGGGATCTTTAACCGAGCCCATAGCTTCTGGAATCTGTCGAACGGACAATAAATAAACACAGCAACTAGGCTCTTAGACGAAACAACCCAAGGGTTACCTATTGTCTGCCACCTATTATTGAAATATCTTTCTTTAGTTATGTGAAATGCGGTTTCTTTATGCATAGAACCAAGCACGCGTACATTTGTTTACATATTTCTGAACAATTTATCTACGAATATTAGGAAATCACTTTCTTTCTTTCTTACCGAACACTCTTTTTAAAAAAATTCGTAATTTTCCCTTTCTCTTGCAAATCATGCATTCATTCTCTCAAATAATTCAAGAGAAGTATCCAAAACATTAATTGAAACAGTATCACCATTTTAAACATTCGTCTTTGTAAATATTTTTAATTCAAGAATTCGTTCGATCTTAATATATCTTGTTTAAATAAATATTTATTAATTGTTGCACTTAAGATAATATTCGTACGCAAAATGGGATTATTTTATACAATAACTTTTCCAATATTTTGTTCTTCCCATCTCTGTTATTTTTAAATAGCCTTATGTGATTTCAAATACCATTAAATCAACAAATTATACGAATTACTTATTTGAAAAGAAAATAAATGCCTAGACTATTGTTTCATCTATTTATTAAAGGCATTTAAATTCAACATTTTTGTGGAAGCCAATAGTTTCATTCCTTTTTATAAAAAATGGATCAGAGGTAGAACGAATATCTCTTTAAACAAAACCAAAAAAAAAAAAAAAGGCAAAATTAATTAAAAATCGGTCTTACGTATATGCATAGAAAAAAATGTGAAAAATGTAGTCGAAAGAGGTCGACGTCTCGCGAATAGTATTTTTTTCTCATATCAAGCCTGTGACGTAAACGCAATTGCTACAGAGACTAGGCTAATATCTGTCCAGACTGCTCGATTGTTTATTACCCTATATAATTGTTTTATTTTCTTTTTTATTATTACTATTTTCTTCTTCTTCTCCTTTTTTTCTTCCTCATTTTGCAACTTTTTATTTTCGCATAAAAATATTATATTTAAACAAAAAGGTGTTCATATTTTCAAACGGATTGCAACGACATCAACAAACTTGTCATTGACATCATATATACCACTTGTACAATCAAAGGCGTGTATGCGTGCCTGCATTATGCAAAAGTTGAATAAAACGAGAAAGAAACGAAGTTTAAGGAGAGGAAAAGAGAGAAAGAGAGAGAGAGAGATAATAATGATGAAAAAATATAGAGGGTGAAAAGGAAGGGATGAGAAGAGGGAGTGAACATTATTTTTACGAGTACGATATATCGAGACAGCTTGTTTCYATACGAGAAGCATATCTTCTTCTTCTTCTTATACTTCATCTGGCACAAAAGAGAGCAAAAGAGAAACAGAAAAGAGAAAGAGAGAAAGATAACGAAGAAAAAAGAAGAAAAGGTTAAAATCGAGGAACATGCTATGCGAACAAGACAATATGAATGTGAAGTTAAAGAAGGAAGGCATGTCAGATAGAGGTCAACACGGAAATTCGGTATTCGTCACGAATGCCTATCGAGTCTACCACCGATTTTGTCGTAAACGATCGCACGCGCGTGCTATGCGAATGACTGATGCTCGTGCGAGTAGAATAAAACGACTGCTGAATAATTTTAAGTTTTCGATGTATCCGTGTGTACGTATATATATTAATGTATATATATATATATATATACATTTTAATATATATGTGTATATTATA
>NW_015148974.1:2497980-2556577 GCF_001465965.1 Polistes dominula | reverse complement strand
TGTTAAAGTGTATCATTTCTGCTTTGGATAATACGATTAATACGATCAAAAAAGATATATATGTATATGTGGGTGTATTATGCGTGAATGTGTTTATATATATATATATATATATATACATGTGTATATATGTATATATATACATGTATATATACATGTATATATATATATATATATATAAATACGTGCATGTATGTATGAGGTGTGTCTACATATAAATGTATACGTATACTTGTTTATATGAATATGTATGTATAGATAGATAGATGGTCAGCATTACCTCGGATATAACGAGCAAGCTAGCGATAATTTCATTTTTTAATTGCACTTAGTCACGAATATCTGGAAGCTGCGCCTGAAAATCGCATCGTTCGACGACAGACCAATCATAAGTCATCCAAGCTTCGTATATATACATACTTTAGTTTCAAATGTAATAAACGAAGCAAGCGAATGATGGTAATCGAATAAAGTAAAGAAAGAAAAAGAAAACGAAAAAAAAATAAAAATAAAAAAACCAGTAAACACGTTCTCAATGATTCTACTTTTTTTCCTTTTTTCTACATTTCTCTACCGCATAATTTTATGTTAAATTAATAATGTTGAAATTAAGTTAATAATGAATTGTAAATTTTTTTCATGGCGAATGAGTAACGCACAATGAATTCCATTTTTTTTCTAAAAATAGACACTTTTGATATATCATACCATTCGTTGCAAACGAAAAGAAAGTGTCTATTGATCGTCGTATAAATTATCATTAATTATCGTTATTATTCATTATACAAATTCGAGAAAAGCGAGTATTGCATTATGAATACTTCTCTTATACTTATTATTTCATTATTATTATGAAGATAATTCAAAAGTTCGCAATCTTATCTATAGATGATGATAATGATAATAATGTTTAAATCTTATTGATACATACTTAAGTGACATTTTATCTATAAAGATAATTTTGAAGTTTGAAATTAATCTGTCGTGTAGTTTATTAGAAAAATGCATTTGAAGAAACATAATTTAATCACTGTTTGCAGGAAACTGAATACTTTCGCAGTTGTTAATTGAAAATTAAAAACACAATCGAATGCACAGTTTATAATTCGTTTGAAGAAAAATATTAATGACTTTTATTTAAACTCACTATAAAGCTTCAAAATTCAAAAAAAAAAATTAAACCAATGGGAATATAACGATTCTTTCCTACCGGATATGGCAAAAGCAATTTTATCCGATAAAATAATAATAATTATGACTTCAATTTTTATGAAATGCTAAAAAAATACTGCAGATTGACTATTATCCTAAAGGTCATACAATTACTAGAGAATATAATAATCTTCTACATCAATTAAATTAAACAATTCTGAATAATAGGCCTGATTTATAAAAATAGAAAAAAAATAAATGATAATTTTATCAACAGAATAATAATGCAAGAAGCTATACAAGAAGTTTTACGACTACAACAAAATTTGCTTTCAGATTTAGCTCCCTCAGGAGCTTCTATAGAACTTTTTTTTGTATATTATTAAAAAACAAAAGTAATTAAAAATTAAATAGTAACGTTTTCTTATTAAAAAGCAGGAAAATTTTTAAATTATTCTCATTTTTCTTTACGAGTTAAACTCAATATTTAAATATAATTTCAATACTTTAAACACATACAAATACACTCATTCGAAGTACCTGTTTTAAACATGCAGACATTTACATATTTATCTATATGTCATTAAATTCTAAAGAATATAAATTGCCAGTAATTTCTACGCGTGTATACGATCAAGGGATGACAACGTCAAACAAGATCATTGTGCTTGCTTCGTTGAGTTTAACGATCAGGCTCGGCTACTCTATCATTTGCTTGTTCTCGATGTTTTGCGTATGTGGTTCGGTAAGCTTTTCACGGAAAAATTTACCAAGACGAGAATAGTTTATTCGTTACTTTTGTTTTTTTTTTTTCTTTTTACGGAATAACGTTGAACTTGCAGTGAATGCATGCGTACGTCTGTACATAGATAGCATATGTATACTTGTATATAAATGTGTAACTGCGCGATTTCTATCGTCGCTACATTAATGGATATATGTCGTTCGGTGAATAAATTACAAAGTAAAATTACGAGATCTAACGTGTATGTACATATATTTCACATAAATATAAATATATATGTATATATATATATATATATATTTATGTATGCATTACATACGTAAGTGTATACATATCCTCTGTGAAGTCGTTAATATTTGTTTCATAGTATTCGCAGGAACGCATTTAAAGGGGCGAGGTTATTATTACAACGAATATTGGTGTGAGATACACTATGTACGACAATAAACCGATACCTATCGGAAGCCATTGTAAATTCTAACAATACACCACCACTATATGGCTCTAATTTATACTCATTTTTATAACGAGATGTAACGTACTTGAGAAAGGTGTCCTTGCCGTAAACTTCATAACTCTCCTATCGGGGCACCGACTTAGGCGCTAACTAAACACGTTTCTGACGCAATATCACAGATAATCGGCAGAACGATATTTAAAATTTTTCAATAATTTCCGTATAAACACGTATAACCCCCCATTTGATGAAGTGAACTGACAAGAAAGCAAAAAAGAGAACTTTTGCTCATTTGTTCGTGTTTGGCGATAGACGAGGGAATCGCGTGTCTGGCGCGTAAGCGAAAAGTTTCAGAGTTTAACTCACCGGAAGCGTATCTATTGCTACGGTTTTTCGACTCAGCGGGGACGCAGCTTATAGGCAGACCAATTGCCGAGCACGTTCTGTGGGCTACCAGGCCGCAATCTGTCGAAAAAAGAAAAAAGAAAAAAACACATACCATTTTTATTTCTACTTGCATGAAATAAAAAAAACAATTCTAACTCTAATCAAATGAAATGAATATTGAACGTTCTCTATTATTATAAATAACTTCCTCCTTTATCTTACAAATGCTCCCGTATTCGTGAATAATATGTAAAGTAATGATTTAAAAAAAAAAAATTCCTTAACTTTTTACAGATTAATTAATCAAATGCTTTTTATAAGAATCACATATACATTTGTACTACATATAAATACACGTTGTGCAAAATTCAAGATCATCGTGAAAGCCAATATAAGTAAAAATAGTCATTCGATAGAAAATGACTATTAATATTTGACGTAAATCTTCATAAATAATGAATGTTAATTACTAAGCACGATATGTACATGATTAGAATAAGATGAAGATAAATGATATGCGTAACGAATAATTAAATCCAAATACAAATGTGACTTCTCATTTTCCTATATAATTATATTAGAATAAATTATATTATAATAATAATAACAGCTTTCATTGTATAACAAGTAATTTAAATAGAACAATGTTAAGAATCGTTTTCATCGAAAATTCTAACTCTAAACGTAAAAAAGAAAAAGAAGAAGAAGATAGGTTTTTACCTCGGCAAAGAAAACCTTGATGCAAGAGACCCCTGAGATATTTACTACACTTGTCACACTTTTGCAAAATACTGAAGCTATGCAAGACAAGATTATGACTATCGTTGGTCGTATTGTTGGCTGGATGAAGGAGTCCACCAATAGCGCAGCTCGCATTGACGTTACTACTACCGGTTGCAGCTGATGTCAGTGCTACTGCTGCTGCTGCTGCTGCTGTAGTTGTTGTTGTTATTGTTGTAGACAATGTTGCTGTCGTCGTACTCGCCGTCGTGCATGTCGTCGGGCTCGTTGTCGTGGAAGATGTATTCGCGTCCGTGCTACCAGGCAACGAGAGGGGAGCTGACGTCTGGCAGAGTTCCTCGATACACACCAAAAGAATCTTCTGGTCGAGTTCATCTTTTATACCCATATGCTGTAATAAACAAGTCGGAAGATCAGAAAGTCAGCTAAATAACCGATCAATTTCGAATCCAAAAACATCTGCTCGAACGATTAATTTCATTACATAATTGAACTATCGCTATGTTCTTACATAACTATATATATATACAAATTATATGGTAAATATAGGGTTACCATATAATTTAATCGTCTTTCAAATTGTTTATTTGATAGAAAAAAATAAAGGAAAGAAGAATCTTGTCAAACATTTTTCTCTCTGCATTCTTATCTTCATTTTTTTCGTTTTTACAAAATATTCAATTTCCTTGCAAAATATAATGGAGATAAATAATTTTAGTAACCAATTCAACCAAGGGAACACCAACCCTCGATTGGTAACATATTACTCCCTTACGTGTCAATATGATCATGTTATTTCATCGAAATAATAGTAATAGTACTACTACTACTACTACTATATCGAATAACACAGTCTATATTTTCATATTCAAAGTAATAACGAGAGAAAACAAACTATTTACGGAGTATTATAAATTATGAAAAAGAAAAGGACACGCGTATAGAAATAAAAAAAGAATGGTTCACGGTTTGACATATTACTCGAATATTCATTGAAAACCGAAGCCACACATTGGAAGGATGTACGACGTCTGTCTCGTAAAAGAGAAGTAGGAGAACTAAAAAAGGGGGTTTGGAGAAATAGAGGTAGAGACGGAAAAGGAAAAAAAAATGAGTTGGAGGTGTTGGAGGAGAAGAAAAGGGTGAATTGAACGCTAGAAAGAGAGAGAGAGAGAGACATTAAAACGACAAAGTTTTTAAACTGGTGTGAGAGAGTCGGGTGCGGGAGATGCGCTCATAAAAAAAGTCAAATGAGAAAGCGTAATTTATGTGCTACGTTACGCTAACTCCCGACTGACATCTCCTTCCCCGAGCGATTAGCGCAGTTGCTGCTCCTACGAAGGCGATTCAACAGGTGTCAGTTACCACGTAGATATACGAGAAATGCAGCATAATACCCTGCTGCATTTCACAGAGACTCGAGTACGCTCGCTCACTCGTCCGATTAAATTAACGGCTTTGAACTGCTCATGCCCATCCAGAAAGTACTCAAAATGGAATTAAAAATATTCTTTTAAAAGCAGCAAGTAGTCGACGTACCAAGTTAACGTGAGTGACCGAGAAACCAACCCCTTTCGTTTAAAATCTTCTTTTTTTCCTCTCTCTTTCTCTCTCTCTCTCTCTCTCTTTTTCATAAGTAATTGAAAGAAACTGAAAAGCATTGTGAAGAACTTATTAGTAAATTTGTATTTTACCAATAATGATGTTTTTTTTACGTTATTCATGAATATTTATTATTACTGTTGTGAATCGGAAATAGTTTTCTTAATATATTAATATACGAAGATTACTTTTAATTACATTTAAAAATGTTCGATATTAAATATTAATAAATAATGAAAAATTTCTTACCTAAGTTTTTTTTAAATTTAAATTTGTTGTCTATATTTCAATTATGAAATCAGCCCCATACCTTCTCTCTCTTGCTCTTGTTCGCACGAAAATACTTGAGTTCACGTTTATACGAGACAGTATGTAACGATTATCAGCGCGAATTGTGATGTACACGTGCACAATTTTAAAATACATCGGGTTGAGCGCGTAATTTTCTCTCGCTCTCCCTGTTTTTCCTCTCCTTTCTTTCTCTCTCTCTTTCTCTCTCTCTCTCTCTCTCTCTCTCTCTCTCTCTCTCTCTCTTTCTGCGCTAGGACGAAGATTGGGCCAAACGCTATTATTAGTTAGACGTGGCAGAAGTAAGGATCGATATATTACGCATATTCACGCGAGAGAGCATAACAATAAAATTTAACGCTGGCGTTAGTTTATTTTACGTTTGATCTATAGCAAAAAAAAAAGAGAGAAATAGAGAAAGAATAAAAAAAAAAGAAAGATAGAGAAAGAATAAAAAAGATTAGAGTTAGTATGTATGCACGTCTACGTACAAAGTTCAAACTTAAAAGAAAGAGTCAAGAATAAAGAAGAAGAGAGAACGCTAAAGTCAAGAATATTTTATATTCGTTTGTGAGACAACGCATGGTGAATTTTTTCAAGTATTATATTAAAAAACATAACACACTACTCGGATGATTTAGAGTCTCCTATATTCGACCCGATAACTCTTTACGATGGTCGAATCGATCGATTTTAGAATTCGTTTAAATTCACTGAAAGCCTAAAGCGCCGTTGTTGTCTCACATAGACCGAAAGGAAAACCTTCACGAGTAGAAGAGAGTTTTACGAATCGAGTAGAATTGTAATACATATATTATACGCGACTGAACCAAACTAAAAAAAAAAAGTTAACAAGATTTTGTCCTTGTTAATCTTTGTTCTTATAAAATCCTTTCGTGGTATGCAATACGAGAATAATCGAACAAAATACAATATTTCTTTTTTTTATTTGAAATTTTTTGTTTACGGAAGAACCGAAGGAAAGAACAGATGGATCGGGACTCGAGATCAATCAAGTATGAAGAAAAGTGCATAGAGTACTTTTAATATATCTGAAGAAGTTACGATTCCTGCTGACAACTCTTCTAACATAAGAGACATGAGTGCGCGTATTAGAAAGCGCATGCGTGTTTTACACAATAAGACGCTCGATCGCACAACGAACGCAGCAATAGGTGGTATCGCCGTTTTATCACTAATTTACGTTTTCAATGAAATTTCAACTATACGACACTAATTAGTATACCTATTACCCTGTTTACTTTATTCATTTTAATTAATGTTCTTAGCTTTTCTTCTCTCAGTCCTTCTTCTGAGCTCGGTCTCTTCCACTTAGCTTGCTTTTCCGCTATTTGCCAATTCACAATCCCCCTTCTCATTTTCAACTCAATTCCTATTCTTTCTTTCTTTAATTGCCATAAGTAGTTGCCTCCTCTTAATTAGACGACGACGACGACGACGACGACGAGTATAGGCCAAGTAGTGGAAGTAGAACTGCCGAGAGTAAATCTTTTTTCACGCGCAATACGGAGGAGTCTGAAAGGCCGCGTGAGCCTCGAAGCCACCTAAGCGAGAGACTCATTATGATTATGATAATGCCGACGACGACGATAGGAACGAGCGTATGTACGTAAGTACGTAATGTATACTATATATATATATATTGAAGTTGAATCGTTGCACGAACGTCGAAGAAGGTCCGATGCGATGAATACGTATGTATGTATATGCTTTCTATGTAAAGCGTGTCTAGCTTGTCTAACGTCTAGCTCGATCTAGGAATATTCATTCGATTTTAATTTACGTCCACGTCACGTGGTTATACTGAGTTGTAACTTTTTTTTTCTTCTTTGTCGTTATTATTATTATTATTATTATTATTATTATTATTATTATTATTATTATTATTATTATTATTATTATCATTAATTTTTTTCTCCTTCGATTTATTTTCATTACATTTTCATTTTTTTTTTTGCATAAACTGTAAAAGAAAATGGTCTTATTGATGGATGGACGGATTCCACCGAGTAATATAAATATTAAAGAAAAAAAGAAATAGACGGTAAGATAAGGCACGCTCGATTGGCAATAAAAGCAAATGAAGAAAAGGAAGAATCGATAAATACTCCTACTACGTGTGGTCCAAGTCAGACGCGTTCCATAGCAATTACAAGGCCAACGGGCCAAGGAAAAACATCGTCCAGATAATAGTATTCGCTTCTAGGTCATCGTCTTTGCCCTACAAACCAAAGAATTTTCGATGATCTTTACGAAACCGTTGTGATCGACCCTTCTTTTTCTTACCCAACTCTATTATCCTGTCCTACCTATCCTTCCCTCTGACCCCAATCGCATACTCTTGCTGATATTTCTAGGTAATTCATTTAACTTTCATTAACGTGCATTTCTGTATTTCTCATGTCGTTAAAAACGCGTATATGGAGAGCGTATAAACCGCGAATAAGCTGATAAACATTGCGAGTATCCAATGCGGATTAAAATAAATATATCGATATAGGTAGGTATATAAATATGTTAATATATTATCATAGAAAACATTGATATGACTTACCATGAGTTTGTCTCGATCCAAATACCGTAGATCGCTGCCTTTGATATCTTTAGATTTAAAAATATCCGCATAGCTGTAGAGATTTAACGCTGACATCCACTCGAGTACGTCTAACGATGTCCATTCACTGACGGGCTATAAAAAAAGATAAGAGAATTCGGCTTGAATAACAGAATTGCTAATAAATTGCAATGGCGATCGATCAAAATCCGATTCGTTGTCGCATTCGAATGTATAAAAGAGAGAAAGAGAGAAAGAGAGAGAAAGAGAAGAAACAAAAATGATATAACAAACACTATTCGTAAAGACGCTTTGAATTGAAAAATGAAAATTAAAAAAAAAAACGATAATGATAAAAATCTATCGCGACACACACCAACCATATCGAAATAAACTACGTAAGGAATACAACGTAAAACGTATGTAAAATAATGTAAGCGAAAATTCTGGAGGTTATCGTATCGCGGATGTCAATTCAATCGTGTTATTCGACTCCCCCTCCTCCTCCTCCTCCATATTCATAATTACACAAAACTTTGAATATGGACATTTAAGCTCGCGAACTTATTCCTCGATTCCGAAGATAATGCGATGAGTATACCACATCCGCACCGGAACGAAGAACATGCTCGTAACTTTAACCACACGACCGAAGACAGATTAGATAAGTATAGGCTGCCGTGGCAGCTTTGGCGTGAAAGACATCGTATATACATAAGTAGCATATATGTGCATATATTCATATACCTGGGTGCGTGCCTTGTACTCTATTAATGTGTGTGTGTATAATGTATATTGTATAAATGTATGTGCACAATGGTGCGAGCGAAATATTGAAAAAAACCGACTAATCGAATGCTTAAAAAATGAGCGCTTGAAAGAAAGAAAGAAAGAAAAAAGAAATGAAGAGAGAGAGAGAGAGAGAGAGAGACAAAGAGAAAGAACGCAACCTTCTCTTACTTATAACCTTAAGTGTATAATCGTGACGACACCAACGAGATAACACATTCAACGTCTTCTTCTTCTTTTCTTCTTCTTTTTCTTTTTCTATCACTTGTACATCTCTTTATTATTCTTTACTTTATTACATGTTTCCGTAAGGAGAAAGAAACCGATTATAATTATTAAGAAATGTTCTCTATATATATATATATATATTCATAGACCAAAATTTGGACCAAAAAAAAAAAATCTGTTCGTTTTTTGTTTTCTCTCATTTGCAAAACTAAACATGATTCTTATCGAAACGTTTCATAAGTTTCTTCGACATCTATTAATTTTTTGTTTCTTTTTTACATATAGACGAAAAGAATATTTATCTCAAAATAAAATTTTATTACTCGATACCATCAAAAACGTCTTTTTTTACCTTCTACGTCGAAGTTTATTACAAATGTATTTCCAATTCATTCGCTTCGTGCGATTTTACATTAATACGTACACCTACATATTTAATTATAATTTTAAATAGGATATCATTCAACATTTAGAGTCAATTTCAAGGCTTAACTATAAAAAAAAAAAATGATAAATAAATGATACTAAATTTTATTTTTCAATTGTAATCGTATTATTTTGTCAAATAAAATTGCATCTCCTTTGAAAAAATATTATAAGACGTTTCACATATCTGTCAAAGCTCGAATGCCTCAAACAGTGATATAATAATCCTATCTTGTATTAAGGACTTTCATTGTATTTGTATCAGTATTTAATCCTTTGAAATTGATTTTACATAAATACATACAACAGCCTGTATATCGCAAAACTCGTGATCACAGTCGATTAAAAAGGCGTCGGCGTTATTTCCTCGGCACTTCGCTTTTACCCAGATAGATTTAGGTCGTTACGCCATCGGGCTCAAGCAGGTTTCGCTCTAATAACAAAATGTCGCTTGTGTGTCTGAGAGCGTATTAAAGTCGACTTAGAAATCAAGGGGGGCCTAACGTTGAGATGGGTTTTCGTCACTAACTAAAATAGACCCATAATAATGTAAATCGCTCGATTCACTTGTCACTGATAATTTCTATCCCTTTTTCTCTCTCCCTTTTTGTATTTTTCTCTCTTTCTCCGTGTTATTCTTTTATCCTTTTTCTGTCTCTCATTCTCTTCACAGCTTCAATTTTAACCCTTTGCACTCGAGAAGTGAGTCTCGTTCACCAAACCATTCAACGCTACAACTCTAGAGGTGACTCTCGTTCACCACTTTGTTTGGTGCGGAAATTCGATGCGATTTACAAGAGTACTGGTCACGGAATGATATCAGTTACATTCCTTTTTATTCAAACAAATTTACCAGAGACAGATTTAGCCAAATTTTTTGGATGCATCATCTAAAAACAATCCAAACAAAAGATGCAGGTCCAAGAACACGTTTACAGATAGTAAGCTGCTTTCTTGACTATATAAATTCTAAACTTTTGAAGTATTTTACACTGGGAGAAGTAATTTGTGTGGATGAGTCCACTGTCAAATTCAAAGGTCGAATTTCCTTTATTACTTAAAACCCAAAAAAAAACCAACTAAATGAGGTATTAGAGTTTACACAATGGTAGATTCAAATATGGATATATCTGTAATACTTTTGCTTATTATGGAAGTCTTACCACGGAGAAATTTATAAAATCACTAAACAACAGAGAGAACAGCCGTTTAATCACGTGCGGTATGTGAAAATCTTTATTTCGCCAATTGACTAGAGATTTTCATCAGACACGTGTTCGAGCTTCGACTTCAACCTCCAATTTCGAAAACATCTGCCTAAATGGAAAGCTGCATAACATTCTAACAGGAGTTAGGAAGAATTGCAAAGTCTATTCTCAAAGAAATAACCCCAGCAAAAGATTTTAAACAACATACTATTGTGATACTTGTCCCGAAAAGCCCGACAATTGTTATTACATGAAATATCATACAAAGCAAAATTACAAAGCTAATGTTTAAGAAATTATCTTCGTAAAGATGTAAAGATACATTAAATATTAAAATATACAAATTTTATCCTTTCATTTTTGTGTGAAATGATTTTAAGTTGGTGGTGAGAAATTCACCAAAAATGCTGTGAAACGGTCTCGAGTGCAAAGGGTTAACAATCCATTATTATGTCTGTAGATTCATTTAATTTCTATATGAACATATGTGCTACTTATTCACCTTATTATTCTATATAATTAATACTATATGATGAAAGAATTTGTTTTCATTAAGAAAAAAAAAGAAAAAAAAACTAATATTCATTATAATAGTTAACAGTTTATTTACTTGTAATATTTATATTATCTATCGCGTGATATTTCTGCTAAAAATTTGATCAACTATCTAACGAATTAATCTTGAATTAATCTTCGAATGTAATAGGTGAAAACAATTGAAAAAATAATAATTTCAAAAAGTTCACAAACGAGGAACGATCGATCGACTTACATTTGTGAGAGTGCTGTCAAGAGTTATTAGACTCTGAACAATTTAAGTAAGACATTACACCGTTTCCTTCGATCCGCAGTTATGTCTAATAAAAAACATGAAACAATGGGCAGCTGATAAGAATGATAGAGAAAGATGCTATAGAAAAGAGATGAATTTGAAGTTCTTATTTTTATCCATGGTGCGAATCGAATTGTTGCGAAAACAGTAAGGCGCTCGAATTATTACGCTTTCTTGAGCATTGAGTTTGAGAGGCATTGGTCGATAAGATTTTTAACCCTTTGAGTATCAGCAAAACAATACAATTATTTTTCCAACAAAAATTTATAAATACGAAAGTTAATTTGCCCATCACCAAAAAAAATTTGTTCTCTGGTATTAAAATTATTTTACTGAAAAATTATAATTTTTCTATGATACATTCATGAATGAAAAAATAAAAACCAATAATAAAAAGTCAGATTTAAAGTGATAGGATTTAAATGTACCAACCTATAAAGGATAAAGTTATATATTGCTCGCTGACACTATAAGGATTAAAAAGGATTAAAGTATATTAGGTAAAATAGGATATACTGACCTTGTCCTCATAAAAAATTTGACCGGGTAGCGCGTGACCCTTGTTACTCCATTGGCACAGGTGCTGTCCGCTGTAGACCGAACAGACGATGTGGAAGCACGCGCGGCAGTCTACAGGACAGAGCGAAGCACACATGCAGCAACATGCGGACAATCTTCCAAGTGGCACCCTCGAGGCAGCGAATGTCCGCGCCTCGAGGATACTACACGCATTTTTGCCCTTTGACAAGCGAGCAGTTTTATCGGTGGACAAGTTAGATCCAACAATCGCATCGTTCACGAGTCGATTCGAATCTACGTTAACAGTGCTCTCGATCTCCCACGATTCTTTATTCGATTGAAGAAATTGCTGTTGTTGCCGCGAGTTAACAGCACCAGCATCGATGCACCTACATACATATCGATGAAAGGAAAACACTCGGGCACAACACGGGAAACTCGATTTGTTATCAACTTCAATATCGTTCTCGCGTTTATCGTCGTTACATGCACGCAAAAATTGTTGCTGTTGCTGACAATCCAATTTGTTGTTGCCGTTATTGGAACTATTCAACAAGCAACGAGATTGTTGTGCTTGTAAATGATTCGCGAACCACTTCTGCGGGGTGAATTGATTTGTGTTAGCACAAGTCACCCCTGTTGTTTTAAGTCTTGAGTCAAATGATTGTTGTTGTTGTTGCTGCTGTTGTTGTTGTTGTTGTTGTTGTTGTTGTTGTTGTTGTTGTTGTTGTCTCGTCTCGTTGTTATTATAACCAAGAATTGAGTGCATTTGCAAATCGGTATAGGTGCCACTTGTAGGAGCGTTCGTTAGAAAAGCTCGCGTTACTCGAGAACAACCGACGGTTTCTATGGACGATGACGTTGTCGATGTCGTCGTCGTGGGAGCTGTCATCGTAGTTGGGTTAGACGAGGAGACTCCGTTAGTACTCCCCGCACCTTTCCTAAGCATATAATTGTCCGAATCAACAGCCAACAGCCGTGGCATGGCAGACGACTTAGCTTTCGCTTCATCCTTCGACGTCACCGTAATGGATGACGATGACGCTGTAACTAACGATTTAACACCTCCAATACCCTTCAATATCGTAACTTCTTCTTCCGTACGAGCATTCAATGGATTAAGGAGAAGATCGTGTATCTTCCCCTGAAGCGCGACTACCGGTTGTTGTACCTGCGACGCGCAGGCCGCGGTAGCGCTCGTCGCTCGCTTCATCGCCAAAATCACTCGAAACCATCAAGACTTTCCTATATTTTTACACACTCTCTTCCACTATCCTTTTGTTTGATTTTCTTTGATTTTTTTTTAGTTCCTTGTTTCTCTCTTCCTCTCTCTTTCTCTCTCTCTCTCTCTCTCTCTCTCTCTCTCTCTCTCTCTTTCTCTCTTTCTCTCTTTCTCTCTATGGAAAAATGTAGCAAGGACTAGGTTTCGTAAAGCACTATCGCAAGCAGCAACGAGCAATCCCTCCGTTCTTTCCACTCCAAGAGGACAGCTTCACTTTCTTCGAATTCGACCATTTTGCTTTTCTCGCTCCTCAATCTTCGTTGATTTTCTCCCTGAAAGTATAAGAGTCCATTGGAGAATATGACGTTTCCATCGATGCTAACTTCACCAGTTCCTCTTGAACGTTCTCGCAGAATAAAATCGTATCTTTTCGGTTTTAACGTGGAACACATCAGCCTCATAACGATTTAAGATGAACCTTCTTTGGATTCGTCCAACCAGGTATCACTGCTGAAGCAAGAAGAAAGAGTTCGTCGATCCTTTCTCAAAGTTTATTATCTCTTTCTCTTTCTTTAATTCTCTCTCTCTCTCTCTCTCTCTCTCTCTCTCTTTCTCTCTCGCTCTCTTTCTCTCTGTCTCTCTCCTTCTCTTCCGTGCTCCGAAGGACACCTGGGTCCTCGTTATCTTTCTTTCTTTTACTTTTATCTTTCGGTTGTTCAGACTCAACCGATTCTCTTAGCAAGGCGCGTACTCGGGAACGCGTGGCGCCTTTTTAACATGATCGTTGCGTTAGCGCCGTTGTTATTATTAATAAAGAGAAGTGGAAATAGACGTGCCAATGTATAAAATGGATAGAGAGAAAAAAGGAGGGAGGGAGAGAGAGAGAGAGAGAGAGGGAGGAAGGAAGGAAGAGAGAGCGAGCGAAAGAGAGCCGCTCCCGTGGGTGTGACCTCGTGTAAATTCGTTTTCCATAAATCTCACTCCTACCGCTCTCTCACGAGTGAGCACACACGACCTTTGTATAAACGCCGAGATTTGCCGAGCCGAACAAAACCGGTTCTGTCAAGCAACGACACCGAGCGATTTTCAACGTAGTCCCACGAGTACACCACACTCGTAGTGCCAAGAAAGAGAGGAAAGAGACAGCGAGATGGGGTGGGAGAGAGGTAGGTCGAGAAAGAAAAAGAGAGATAGAGAGACAGAGAGAGACAGAGAAAGAGAGAGAGAAAGAGTGATCCTCGTGGTTGGCTTATCGAACGCGATTCAAAATCGTCGAAGGACTCTCTTTCTTCTCTCTCACTTATCGTATTTCCTATTTCTCTTTTTTTTCTCTTTCTCTCTCTCTCTCTCTCTCTTGCCCCGCTCTCTTCTCTTCTTCGATAAGCACGAATCTTCTCTACGAGACGAGGGCGCTTCTTCTCCTCTTCCTCTCGATCTCATACGCTGCTACTCTACACGAACGATCGCCCCACCGCTAAATCGATCTATCATCAATCAGAACTCTATTTCAAAAACCAAAGAGTTTCAACGATTCTATCTTTTTTTCTATTTTTCTTTCTTTCTTTCTTTCTTTCTTTCTTGCTTTCTTTCTTACCTAGGTACACTGTTACTCCGTGTATTCTTGTATTCCAAATGATAGATATAACTTTTTCGTGCTAACGTTGAACTAGCGGACGAATTCCTTAAATGAAACGTGCTTCCGTGTCGCCAACGAGAGAATAAATCGCTTCCGTCGACTTGAGACTTGGTAGCACACGACCTTCGATCCACTCTTCTTTTAGCTTCTTTTAACTTCTTATTCTTATTCCGTTACTACTTGTTCTTTTTTTTTTTACTTTCTATTTCTTTCAGTTCTATTTTTTGCGTGATTAAGTTAAAAACGATTAAACTGTTCCTTCTTACGTGAGTTTTTATAGAATTAAAAATCAGTGTAAAATTTTAAGAGTATCACGCGCAAGAAAACAGTCTCTCTAACTGTTATCACGTTAAGCGCGAATTCGCGACTGGTTGGTTGCAACCGGCTCCCTCAATAGCCTCTGTCCGTCTTCCATCCTTCCTCCACTGCGTGGCACCGCACGTGACACTGTTTTACCGACCGACGTATTACCTCCTCCTTCACCCCTCGTATTTAAAATACTACGTCGGTAATGTAGAATTCACACACCAGATGAGAATTTTGTCGACCTCATTCACTTTTTCCTGTTTTTTTTTTATTCTTTTTTTTTTATTTTTCTTACTTCCCTTTACGTACGTATTTAAAAAATCCACGCGTAAGAATAAATAATAAATCGTACAAAAATGTTTATTACAGTCTAGTTTTGAATTTTTTTTTCTTAGTCTTTTCGTAAAATATTCCGCCGAAATCGAGACTATCCACATCAATTCTATCGTATCGTCATGGTTCTTCGATTTTCGACGAGGCCACACGAGAAATACGACATATCCCTACTAGTACTAGACTAATACTACTATTACTACTATTACTACTACTACTCTTCTTTCTTCTTTCTTCCTCCTCTTCCCACGGAACCTCTACGATTCTTCTTCCGGCGCGAGAGGAGTATAGTTACCGAACGAGTATCTCCCTACTTTTCTCCTTCCTCCTCCGCCTTCTTCTCCACCTCCTCCTCCTCCTCACACCTCCTCCTCACACCTCCTCTCCCTCTAACTCTCCTCGTCACTATCCTCGTCACCGTCCTCGTCGTGTTCTCTCTTTCGTCTCGTGGACGAAACTCAAGCGCGAAATAACGTACAGTTCGTGAGCCACCGGATGGAAAAGTCCACTGGGCAATGCACTTTTTGTACCGCACACCTGCATGCGCGAGCTCTGTACACACTTTATTACTTGCTCATATGTGCAACAGCGACGCGGACGATCGCCTATCTCTCCTTTTCTCTCTCTCTCTCTTTCTCTTTCTCTTCCTCTTTCTTTTTCTACTATACTTGCGCTCGATCTCTTTTTCTCTGCCGCTTCGAAGTCGTCGTTCTTGTCGTCTTTATAAACCTCTTTCGATGAAGCTTTGTAGCTATTCTCGTAGCAACGGTACGAATGTCTTTTTTCCTTTATTTCTTTCTCTCTCTGTTTCTCTTTTTTTCTCTCTTTTTTTATTTTTTATTTTTTTTTTTTTTGTTTAATAGAAAAAAGCTAAAAAGATCAGGGAAAAATTATCTCCCATTCGAATCCTTTTACTTCCTCGTATCGTTTTTTTTTTGTTCAATCGTACGAGTTAGATCAGAAGTCTCCTCTCGTTTGACAGTTACATACATCCTCTTCTTCCTAAAAGCTTCCTCTTGATACGACTTTTTCTTCTACTTCTGGTCAGTTGTTTTAATTGTACAAAAGCTATAACGAGATAGTGGTGGTGGCGATGGCCCACCTCGTAGGAAAATGAAAATTATGCCGATGAAGGTGAATTTCTTCTAATGCAATAGAATATTTCCAGCTCAGTTTTTCACGTTAACAACGCCGACAACGACAACGAAAACGACGACAACGACAACGACGACAACGACAGCGGCACAGTGCACAGCTGACCGGCCGGTCTGTCAAGTTCGGTCAATAGCCATAACCGGAGCCAGAGGCAGTCGTGACGGCTCTCTCGCCGACGAGCCGAACCTCCTGCTCGATTGTCGGCGCTCGGCTTCGCCCCTTTTCGTTCATGCTCGGCCCTTTTCGTAGCCTTTAACGCTACGAACCTCAGGGCCGTCTTGTCTCGGCTCGGTGCCCCACCTTTCTTTTTCTACCCTATCTCTTCACCCTATTCCTTTTTTTTCTTCTTTTTTTCTTTCTTTCATCTTCTTTATATAACTCCGAACTATCTATCTCTTCACTAGGAGAAGATCGAAACTTCGAGTAAAAACAGCCGAAAAATAGTAATATATAATAGAGTTATATGCGCGTATTATTAATTAATTGGTGATTAAATTATAATCACCAAAATTATATAGTATTTTAACGAGATTAAAATTGTTTCATAAAAATTTATCGAATAATCGTGAGAGATCGTTGGTATGAGCACATATGTAATAAAAAACTTGAACGTAAATGAGAAGACAGCTTAAAACGTCTGCCGTATAATACTTTAATTATACTGATAAATTTAATCACTTATTATTAGTTCAATCTTCAAAATGATTTCGTTCGTGTCAAAGGTCCATAGATAAAAGATCCATCGATATATCAATGGATCTCGCCGCAGTAAATTTACAAAATTTATATATATACATATAAAAAAAAAGAAAATTCAACAGATTAAATTTCAAACAGCATACCAAAAATCTAAATATCTCCTTGATTGGTCAACAACGTGTGTCAGGAAAGCAATATCGGAAACTAATCTTTCGTCGACGTCTACTACTAACCAAGAGAGCGTTCGAACAAAGAGAAAGAGAAGAAGAAGCTTTAAGGAAGACGATTTTATGGACTAAAAGTACTCTCTTCTTACTTGAAAAAGTACCTATATATGATGTACTATTACTATATATAATATGCACAATCGCCGTTTACGCTAAGTGGCCGATTTTAAATGCACCGTTTAGGGACGATGAGAAGAAAAAATAGAAGCAGAAGAAGAARAAGATGATGATGATGATGAAAAAGACGAGACATCCAACGGTGTGTCTCAAGAAGTATTTTCTACGCGAAAAATCGCAACCACGGTCTTCCTCCTTCCCGTCCTTTTCCTACGCATTATACCATACTACGGTAGTCGTTAATATACCGGCAGTAGCACAGGTGTGAGCTCTCTTTTACGATCGAGCTTTTTACTCTTCTCACTCTTATCGTAAAGTGCTCTCTTCCAGAAGAACTTGCTTTTTCACCCTTTCCGTCTAGTATCTCGTCGCACACAACGTCATCATCATCATCACCATCATTATCATTATCATCATCATCATCATCATCATCATCATCATCATCCTCATCATCCTCATCATCTCCATCATCATCATAACTATCATCATTATCATCATCATCATCACCGTCGTCATCATCATCATAACTATCATCATTATCATAGTTATTATCCTTGTAATCACCGTAGTCGTCAATGACGTCAACAACGAGGACGCCAAAATCGTCGAGGAAGAAGTTCTCTAACCCACGAAATTCAATGGCGTGTGGATCGTTTAAGGGTCGGCTTAAAGGAAGGGATGTGAAAGTGAAAAGCGACTTTCCAACGTATAGCGTGTTTGCTCGGCAACGGGGTTGGGAGATCGTAGAAAGGGTCCGCGAACGTGGGATGATCGAATCTAGTCGCACGCATGCGTACTACCGGGAGAGCTTCCTGTTCAAGGTCACAATCCCGCTAGTACGCATACGCGTCGCCCTGCGCTATCGCCATTGTTTAACTTTCTTTTTTTCTTTCTTTTTCGTCTTTTTTTTCTTCATTACCATCGGAACTCTAAGAAAAAAACGTTCTCGAATTATATGGTATTGTAATTTTTTATGAATAAATATATTCTATAAATGTTCCTTAATAATCTTCCATCTTAATATAATAAAATTTGTAAAATTGAATAATTTAAAAATTAAACGATTTTTAAGAAAAAAAAGAAGTATGATTGATTTTTAATTAAAAGAAACATTCGATCGTCTGGTAGGATTTTCAAAATAAATTCTACTATATTTATTTATTTATAGGTGAAATAAAACAGAGAATTTCGATTGCAGAGATATACACAGTATTGTATCATATTGTTAATCTTCTAAGAAAACGGCTGCTCGTTTATAAGCTTGTCGTCAGAATGTTAACAAAGTAAAAACATAGATACATAAATTCGGCGCGTGTGGTTATAGAAAATTGGCCGTATTCTTCGGCACGTGTAGGAATGAAGGTATATTATGTCGTAATAGCTTTTCTCCGCTACTTGAACGGTACGATCTGGTATATAAAGAATACTCTTCACATGCAGAAAGTATAGCAACGAGAAGCTGCTACTTTTATAGATCCACGAAAAGACAGAGAAAGCGGTTAGCGAGAAGCGGTTTAAAGGCTCGTATCTTTCTCCACCCGATACTTTCGTCTATTGCTTCTCTCCCTCTCTTTACACCAAGAGAGTAGATACTTTTCGTACGGTGAAAAGCAATAATACCAAATGGTAGGATAACCCTTCCATTTCCATTTCCAAGTTTTTCATTTGCACATTTACATATATTATTTTAAAGCACCGTTTCTATCTTATACTCAATCAATATTACTATATAACCCTGCGCGACCTTTGAATGTATGCAAAATATGAGATTTTCATCTTCAAGATTGGTCCCCCGACCGAGCTTTTTATTACTATAAATATAAAATAAAATTTCTCTCTCACATTCTTTCGATAAAGAATTTTTTTTATGTTTCCTAATAAATTTTACTAGTAAGTGGGTACATAAATTATCCTATAAAAACTGGTTATCAATGAGAAATAAACCAAAAGTCGAGAAACATAATCGCAATTCAGGAGCGTGTCCTCTTCTCCTCTATCGAAGAGACATGCTATATATGAAGGCGATTGCGTTGACGCATTTTGAATTTTATTTTTGTATCGAAAGAATATGTATATGTATATGTATATGATATGTATATATATGTATATATATGTATATATATATATATATACATACATACGCGAGATTGCACATCTACGTTCACGATCGTGTTCGGAAAGACAAAAAAGGAAACAACGTCGTATAACAGCTCTTCCTCGTCGTCGTCGTCGTCTCGAACAAATGATCGAACGACGATCATTCGGGAATTGTTGATTCTATGTTCGGATCGATTGCTCGATCTATCGATCGATTGATCGTTCTCGTCACGCCCGAACACGTGCACGCACGTATAGAAGGGGGGGAATTACAAAAGAAACATTGTCGCCTCGATTCCACTTCTCCTTCCTTTTTCCGTCCTTCAACAACGTCGCAAACCTTATCTTTGTCTCCCTCTGTAACGTTAACGTCATATCTGCACTGTATCATTGAGAACAAAAATTTCAAGCTTTTCCATATCGCAAAAGAAATAAAGAAGAGAAAAAGGGAGAACAAGTTGGTAATTATCATATCTTTAAACGTTTGTGAACAATTTTTCTATAATTCTAAAGAAATCTACTATTATGATATTAAAATAAGTTTATATTAAATTTTCATTTAAACAAATGTTTGATCTGTTTGTATAAATTAGAATAATAATTTTTTAATATGTCAAAAAAAAAGGTATAGCCTCTTGACATTTTCGAAATATGTAATAAACGAGTCATATAAAAAATGCATTATGATATCGATCGGTATTCGTGAAAAATAAAATCGAAACTCGAGCATCCGTTTAACTTTCTCCATTTATTGTTAGTTAACTTTCCAATCATTATCGTGTCCATTGTTACGGTGATTAAAACACAGAATAATAACCTTTACATGTATTCATACATATGTAATATAGAACGTTCACGTTATATTCGCTGCTTTACGACCGATTTTAAAACGAACTTGAATTTTAGCTAACAATACGAATTTTGTACGATTGCTCGGGGTGTATAAGTATTTGCACAAGTAGTCCAGATGCTTCAGCTAGAGATTAAATACAGCGAACATGCCAATGATACGTTCGGCTTCATATTCTTATTATGCAATTAACTTCGTTTCGTGTTACTCATATGTATAAAAATGAATTAAAATTCAACTAAATTTATATTTTATCAATGATTTTGATCGAACTTTACAATCAATGGTTGTAAAGAACAAATACAGAAAAATTTATTCAAATCCGAATTTTTTTCATATTTTTGACGTAGAAGTCTCACCATGAAATGGATAAAATTTATGAAGTAATCTTAATCTCGTAAAGCGAAATCCACAAAAGCACCACTCGTAGCCGCTAATAGACAAAAACTATATCAGAGTAGGAAATCACATGTAAGCTATTCTCATACTCAACGCTCCCTTCTGTCTTCCAACTGGGAAATCCCGAATTTCCCATAGCAACGTGACGATGCACTCCATTACCCATGACCTCCGCACCGAGCTTGGGGAGGCCTATACATCTGCGAATCAATGCAGCTCCATCGAATGCATCCCGGTCCTTCCTTCTTCCATCGCTCTCTATATATCTCACTCACTCTTATATTTTATTATTATTCAATTTAAATTATTCTATATATAATATTAAATTGTACTATATATTTACTACTTCTTTCTTTTATGTATATTTCTGGTATACCAACAGGTGATATATTTATAGATATATTGTTTCCTTTTAAATACTTTGCCTTTTAATAAATTATATACACATTTAAAAAGTATAACAAATATATTTTTTTTTATTCTTCTTCTATGTATGTGTGCCGACAATTATAACATTGGACTAACTACAAGTTATTAAATATTACAATGATATATATTATAAAATAAGTAATTAAATCAATTTTAACTTACAATTAGTCTACTGTAATAATTGACGGCATACATATCATTTATAATAATTTATAACTCCATTATTATTTGTTTTCTCTTTTTATATATTAATTTTATTATCCTATAGAAATATTTCGTTTTCTCTACCTATCCATATTAATGTTCTCCGAAACGTATATAGATATATATATATAATATAAATATGTTACCTCTACTCTACTGTTATTAGTAAAACGTCGTAATAAGAAGAATTAGACAATGTCGACGATAATGTTTCAGTCGCGTTGTGAACTTGACGCGAGTCTTTCTGCACATAATTCTCACAAAAAAGTAAAGACAACGAGGAGAAGCCGTCGAGATGAACGGCAGCTGTAAAGGCGGACTAGTCGAAGAGGAGCCCGTGTACGACACGAAAATGTTTCGGTATATATCCTCGAGAGAAAAAGCTCTCGATCAAACGAGAGGAAATCATCGATCGGTTACGACTCGAACTTTTACGAACAATTGACTAAACGAATGAACAAACGTTCAACACAATCTCCTACTTAACATCAATCGAATATCATGTCAATGTACATAATACTACATATGCAAGTACGTACAGTATAGAAATATTTATATATATGGTAAAAAAAAATAATAGCATGACTAAGACTAATTCTTACATTTTTATTTAAATTTCTTTTCAACGTATTATATAGAACACGTGTAAATGTCCTTTTGACATTACAAAACTATAGTTCGAAATTAACATTAATTTAACATTTCCATTACATTACGTGAAATCATCGAACAAAAAAAGAAACTCTTTATTTCTAAACATTATTATAATGCATTGAAATTGTAGAGATTTAAAAGATATTTCCGAATAACGGTATTAACTTATAAAACTTCTTATCGGTTATACGCACAAACAATGATACTGTTTGCCGTAAGATAAAATAAGAAGAAGGAGGAGAGCTTGAATAAACTGAAAATAACAAAAAAATTATAAGTATAAAGAAGCACTTCTAACCAGATGCTATTACTGTTTCTCACTGTACGCAATGCAAATGATAAAAAACCATAGCGCGATATGTAACGATGAGACGTCGCACGGACAGTCGTAAGAGGGTCAGAGGTTTATAACGAGTAAGGGGGAGAAAGAGAGAGAGAGAGAGAGAGGAAAGAAAGAGGGGGAGACGAGTCGAGGCCGATAATTCAAAGCGAACCCGTTTTTCTCTCTCTCTCTCTCTCTCTCTCTCTCTCTATCTATCTATCTTTCCCTCCTCATTCCCTCTTCCCCTCGTTTTCAGTTTATCGGATAGTCCTTTCAGTAAGGAAATCGAAAAATGAGAGACCGAAAAGTACAAGTCCAAAATTTGCAATGTGAAATTGAACTCGCAAAGGTGCAAAAGGAAAGATGGTACGCGTTCACTCGAAGTAGAAGAGTTAATTTTAGTATAATCGACCGACCTGATATACGTGCGCCGATGCACGTATGCAAGACTTACGAGTGTACGCGTGCGTGGAAGAACACGATAGCGCGAAGCAAGTTACCTTCGCACCTACAAATACGAATTTGTGTGTACGTTTGTAAGTACACATTATATACACACCATACACACACTACACACACACTACACACACACATACACACAAGCACACTAAGGATAAGTTTTCCAGACATTTAGCAGATGTAAATAAAATTTACGACTTATAAGAATAGGTATATGTCGGTGCATCTTATTTGTCAATAAAGATATAGAAGAATTGTTAAATATGAAAATACAATTTCCTTTTTAAATTTATATATTTAACGGTTGAAATCATTTTTATTATTTCTGAATAAAATTGTAAATAAGTTTTAATTTTAATTAACTTTCTCATCTTAATTTTATTCTTAACCTTTCATAATTTACCATCGTTGAATATAACAGTAGGATATTATGAGAGCATTAAAAATTAAACAAAAATGAAAACCTCTTTGTAATAATGCATATAACACATTATCGCATAAATACTATTCAACTTGTTAACGGAATCGATTAGAAGTTTTCTCAGAAAGAAATTATTTTTCTTTTAAGTTCATCCATTGGCCAATGAGCTTCCTATCGATGAAAACGACTTTCTGAGTTTCTTGACCAAAAAGAAGAAAACTTTGCCGGTAAACGTTCAACGCTCGCCAAAGAGAAGCTATTTCTTCTTGAAGGAAACGTCCTCTTTAATGCATCTATAGATATTGCGATACCGACTCATAGTGTTCCTTTATGGAGCTTTCGTTACTTCCTTTGTACCAATATTCGATGCTTTCCTTTGGCCATGATATATCTACAGCTAAATTTTGCGTCAGAAGTTTCTAATTGCCAAACGCGTTAGGTGCCAGTAAAATATTGCATAAATCATTATAGACTTTAAAATATATAGTATATATAACATATCTAACGCAGTTATTTTGAATAATTTCATTGAAAATGTAAATATTTTGAAGACATTAATAATTCAACAAAATAAATATTTACGTAATTTCAAATGAAACAAACTTTTACACATTAAAACGTGTTATCATGTAATTAGATGTATTAAAATGTATTTAACACGTTGACTAGAGAACACTTTTCATATGATTTGCCTGCTACGCCTATATGAATTTTTTATTATGGGATGTATATTTTGTTGAAATTTTTTTACAGTTGTACAATTGTGTTTACTGCATTATTTATGATGAGGTCACCGGTGATCCCCGAGACGATGTAGATCATTTTCGTGATTATCAATTGTTTCAATCTATCCAAAAATGGTAGTAAATTATAATTTATCGAATTCTTAAGGAAATCCTTATTAGGCTAGGCGCGTTACTTACATTAGTATCAAAGAACAATTGGGTATCAGTCATCGGTGACTGACGCGCAGTAAATGGAAAGTTCAGGCCATCGGTGACGTGTTAAATGTATTTAGAAATGAGAAGATTAATATTTTCATATTTTCATATGAAAAGATGAAGAAAACATGATAGTTGATCAGAAAGTAAAGGAATATAAGAACAATCTGTAAAATATTAGAGAAAAAGAGATAGAAAATATTCTTTGTTCAATTTCTTCTCAAGGAACCTGTTACTTTCGTTCAACCACCAGAGATTATATCGATCGGAGTATCTTTCCTTCTTATGTTTGCATTATCTGATTTTAACGAAATACCGTATGAACCACCACACGAGACTTTCGTACCGATGAGGCTTCCGTTCCGAGGGCTAAAGTACATCGCGCGGATTCGCTCATTATTAACGGGGGCTAGAAAGAGGGGTTCGAGGTCGTACATTCGAAATTGCTTGATTAAGGCCGCGAACACCGTACATCTACTGACTCCGAACTTTCACGAACAATTTTTTATATACAATATGAGAATGAACTTAAAATTAACCCAAAATTACAAATATTTTATTTATGAAAATATTCTAAGAAATTTTTAAGTTTATTTCGAATTTTTTTTTTTTATATTTTAATATATCAAACCACTTGAGTAATACTTATTTTTTCATATTACAAATAAATATCCCTAATTATTAGGTTTATAACCACTAAATGAGAAAAATTTTGGTGACTTTTCAATAATGAATTATAAAACAATGTATATTACTTTATTTAATTTTCTTTACCGTTTATTTAGTTGTATCAATCAATTTGGCATATGAGTGGCTTTATTGTTATATACAATTTTTAGAAATAAACGAAATTTTTGGTATAAATTAAAAGAATGATTTGCAAACATATTTTAAAAAGTTCTTAAATGGAATATGACAGAACTCTAAAAAGATATGATAAATAATATAAGAGGCTAAAAGTAAGATTGATTGCTCAATATTTAAATGAATTTATTGTCGTCTACAAGACACATTAAAGATACGATGAACTCTCTTTTGTTTAAAAGACAATTCAAAAACTGAAGAACGGGGAGGTGATTTTACACAGACGAGTTACTTTTCTCATTGGCACGTATTATCGAGTGTCGGTATATTTGAGTGAGGATAAGTGCATTGATCTTATGTTAGGACCGGCATGGAAAAAACGGTTCGAGGTCGGTCGTGTGTATATGTAGTTGGTCGATTAAGAGCGACGTCTTCGTCACCCATATGCCAAAAGGCTATCTAAACGAGCGAATCGAAGTCAAACGAAAAGATGCAACAAAATTGCAAATGAAAACTTCAAGAAATTGCTCTTCCCAATGAAAAAAAAAAAATAATTTAAAGAATGTTTTTAGATAAAACCTTTGTATCTATTAAATAACGTTGCAATAACGAGAATTAAGTTTGATTTGAATATGGTAGTCAAGAATCGTTGAACTTATAAAAATAGTAAAGAGAGAATACCAAAAGAGAGAGAAAGAGAGAGAGAAAAGGAAAATTTATTTCAAAAGAAAAACGACTTCGTCGTATGTATACAAATAAAACAAGAAGCAAATGAAAAAAAGGGAAGTTAAGAAAAATTAATATCTTTTTACTATAAATAATAACAACTTATTCGTCGATACAATTAAATAAAGAATACTTGTTTATAAAACAAGAAAGAGAGAAAGAGAGAAATACAGGAGGAGGTTGTTACTGCCGGAAATGGAAAGAAAAAAAGGTAAAAAGGGGGAGAAAAGGGGGGAAAAAGGGAAAAACGACGGAAGAACGGAGCGCTTGCGCGACAAGCTCGTTTCCATGGCTTCGTTCGTTTCACGTAGCAACAGGAGGACTTTTGACCCCGTTCGATTGTCCTTCGAAACGACTGGATGTCTCATCGTTTTCTCTCGGTTTACGGTTGACGAGAGAAACGAACGAAATGAACGAAACAGCGCTAGCCTTTAAAACGCTTCCCGATTATTCTCCTTTTTCTCTCTTTCTTTCTTTCTTTCTTTCTTTATTTCTTTCTCTCTATCTCTCTTGAATTTATGTCTACGAAAATCTTAGCTATTAACTCTTTTACGATCGACGTTCCGCGAAAGAGAAATCCCTCGTTCGATCGAACTTCCCTTCTCTACTGCAATCCGTTTTTCCAATTCTATCCTCCATTTTCTCTCTCTCTCTCTGTCTTGCTCTCTTTCTTTCTTTATTTCTTTCTCCTGCAAATTCATATAAACGAAATGTTTCGCATCGTACTAGATAATAAAAATTTATCGACGAGTCACAATAGCGAAAAGAATTGACACAAGCCATATACCTTCGTCGAATGAGTTACAAAGTATCGAACGATTTCGATAGAGAACATCGATCTCGAATAACGTACGGCTTTAATTTTACGAAGCGATCGATCTATCTTTCAGAGTAAAACTCGTAGGATAGGAATGAGACACGACAAAATGAAAAAAAAAAAAAAAAAAGNAAAAAAAAAAAAAAAAAGCATATACACACACACATACTCGATGATATACATACATCTCCCATCAATTAGTGTGATTAGGATTTGTGTCAAATATATTACTCTCTTTCTATTTAAATATAAGGACATTTTGCATTTATTTATATATTTTCATTATACAAAAATAAATTAAAAAAAAACACGAGAAAAGACGAAAAGACGATAGGAAGGAGGAAAGGAATAAAATGAAAAGGAAAGAAGTAGAAACACACAAAAAACGTGAAGTTCTTCTAAATTAATTCCCAATTCGAGTTAAATATACGATTCTACTATCTATTAATACATGTGACTTGCGAAATACTTTGTTAGCCGATGATCGAATCGAACATTAAAATTCGATATCGCGCCGGCACGATTAATAAATCGAAGCAAAGGCGTAATATAACAACTTATTCATTATATTTTTTTTTTTTTTTTTTTTTTTTTTTAGGAAGCTTTTCAAACAAATTCTTCTTCGTTGCGCTGTTACTTGTACAAATTTTCCTCGCAAATCGTGTGAGTCGTTCACCACGCATGGTCTGCCAAATTGCGATCAGCTGCTTCAACATAAATCCCAGCTGGTGTCAACGGAATTCCTTCGTCGAATAACCGCTCTGAACGCGAAGGGGGACATATTTTAGGACCCTGTCCTTTTGAATTTTGCGATATAGACGCGAAATTTTTTTTCTCCGAGCCAAAAATATACGGAAAAGAGAAAGAGAGAGAAAGAGAAAAGAGAGAGAAAAGGGGGGAGAGAAAGAGGTATTCAGACAGATCGATAATTCGCGAGCTACTTCTCGAAGCATACCAATAGCAAAACATCGAATATACGTATATGTATATACATTAAAGTGTTTAAATTGAAACTTCTTTTTTTTTCGATAATTACGAATCGATCAAAATCATTGGTAATGAACTCGAAAAATGCTCTTCTGACATACATTTATATATATTTTTTTTTAATTATTAATTATATTTATTCAGCTGATTTTATTAAATTTTTTTCTTCTTTTTATACTTCAGTATTATTATTGTTTGATTTTTGCATTATATTTAAAATTTATTACTTACATTCGTTGCTTTTTTTTTGTTGCCACACTTGTTACTCTACTTTTATAATTTCTTTTTTCTTTTTTTACTTCTTTTATTATTTCGTACTAATTTTTTTTAAGTTATAATTCTTTTTTCTAATTAATGATTTTAATTTTATATGAAGCTTTTTTTTCTTTTCATAAATTTAATTCAAAAAATATATTTATTTATAATACACAAATATCTATACCATTGTATATTCGTTTCTCATACTTAATGTGGTTCGAATGTAACCAATGTAATTCTGTAATCTATGCCAATGATGCGCAAACTATAGGTCGCGACCTTTCCGAGGGGGTCACGTTAAAATTCTTGAGAGACGAGAAATTTTCAGGAATTTTGTACGTCCAACAATAATAAAATGTAAATTCAATAAAACCTTTGTTAATACTTTTTAATAAAAATAAAGTAATATACATTGCTAATTTTATATATTTTTTTTTAGATTTAATTTAAAAAATGTTACAGATCACATAGAATTGGAAAGAATAATAATCATAAATATATACAATCGATTTTTCGCTTTATCGTCATACTCTTGTTAATAATATGAAAAAAAGATTTGTACTTTATAATATCAATAATACCATTATCAGTATGTTCTGTATAAATTATATGTATTGGTTCATTTGCTAAATCGATTAACTCAACAAAAGAAAAATAAAGAAAATTGATAAAATGATATACATTTTATTATAAAGCATAATTATGAAATATCTTTTTGTTTCCAATTATAAAAAATTAATGATCAATCAAACGTATACTTTAGTAGAAACATTTGGAAAATATTCTAAAATATAATCTATTTGCCTTTTATAAACTGCTAATAAAAAAGTGAATTGAAAAGTTTTCAGCCTATTCTTTTCTGTTGTATTTATACTGTATGAAAAAATACAAAATTATTATAGAAAAATATTGAGTCGAAAACTTTATGAAACATTATACATATATCAAGTATGTATCTTTATCCGTTTGTTATCAAATATTAAAGAAGAAATTACCTAGATTTTAGAAAAAAGAGAAATCTTGAGCGATCGCATTAACTGTATATATATATTTTACAGAGATCTCGTGTACTCGTGGACTTAGGAGTGCGAGCGCACGCGCGCCTTACTCGGAGAGAGTGAAACGCTTAGACCGTATAAAACGGACATTACGCGCGTAAGCGAAGTTGCATCTAGATTGTCGCGACTTTAGCGTTTCGTAGGCCACCGCCACCGCCACCGCCACCGCTACCGTCACGGTCATACCAACCAACATAAGTATACGCGCATAAAACGTGGGTAAAATCAAATGGATCAGAAATTCGATACGATCCTTCTTTCTCTCTCTCTCTCTCTCTCTCTCTTTCTCCTTCTCTTATGTCACAATACAAAAGAGAATGATCTTACATCTAGTCGAAAGAGACTGACGTACGCCAATGGGATGATAATCGAGTTTTTTAGTCTTACCTCTTTTCGCTTTCTTTCCTGCCACTTTAGTTAATCAAGGTCGTTTACCGATCTTTAAATATAAATTGCAATCGTTTCCATCATACTAGCTGTCGTGAAAAGGCTGCTACTGAGTTCAAGATTGTTCAGAGGAGCACAGAGAGAAAATCGGTGCGAAATAACGGTGCGTACGTGAGGAATAAAAAGAATAAGAAAAAGAAAATAAGGAGGAGGAGGAGGAAAGGTGAGGGAGATCGGATTAAAATTTTGTCGAGGTCGTACGGAAATGTCGATGAACAAAGATACGGCCCTGAATCGTACGATGCCAGTGCCCGAGGAAGGGATTAAGGAAGAGAGGAACGGGAGGGGTCTTTTAGAAAAGAAACTGTCGAGCCGAGTTAAAAAGATACGCGGGGTAAGAGGTGCTTCCTCGCGATAGAGCGCCACTCGAAAATGATACGGCTATGTATGTTACTATACTATGGTGCTGTCCCCTAAATCATCTTCTGTAGAATCAATCACAATTACCAATCGTATACCTTATATCCTGATCTCCGAATTAAATGCACAGAGTACTAGCTTATGCATTGTCGGCGTGAAACGTTAAGACCGTCGATAATGTAGAGAACAACAAAATCTCTAAATTAGTAAAATGCGAATGCACTTTTATAACTTCTCACAAGATTGCCTTCTTCATCGTGATGCATATGTTACAGTTAATGTATAAATTCCGGACATTCTATAGATTGTCTTCTAAAATTGGGTAACAAATATATTGAGTATGTATTTCATGCATTGCCTGGCCAATTTACAAAATGTGCTTCAGTTGGTTGTGTTTACAGCACAAAGGGGGTGGAACGAAGTGATTTTGTGTTCATTGTACATTAAACAAATTTAAAAGTGTGTACACACAATGTCATTAACAAGTTTCGGTTAATTTATAAAATGTTTCAGTGTGAGGCGTGTTTAAAGTACAAACTATAGATTTTGCTCATAGGATTATGAAATGATCTTCACTTTTCATACTGTGCACGCGCTTTCTCAACTACCTGACTATACAAACTTAATCTTTCTAACTTCCACGTTCTAAGGGCAGAAGGAGGTAATATAGATACATACTCTAATACACCCCACTAAAGAATATTTTAATGATTGACCGAAACTTATTGATGACATTGTGTACAAATTTTTAAATTTCCATGATTTGTTTCACTTATGTGATTAAAAAGGCTTCACCACCCCTCCGTGATTTAAACACAGCCAACTGAAGTATATTTTATAGATTGACCAACACCCTCTGGGCATCCTATACAATGTCCATAGTAATATATTAACCGTAATATATACTTAAGAGATTATTCGGTATACAATGTTATATATGGTATGTAATACATAATCATATATGTCATATTATATATATATATATATATATATATATATATATATATGATGCATATTGCGAATCATTCATTGAAATTTTAACCTTATTAACGTGGCTGAACGATCGAAACTTTTGTAGGTATAAAAAATATACCATGTATGGTAAGTTCGTCTTCATCATACCTTCCTTATCTTTTTCGTCGTGACAGCCATATTTGTAAACTTTTATATTAAAATATCTTGACACTGACACGAACGAAACTCAGTACATCTACTTTCGTTCTTTTCATTATTTAATTTTATGCAAAATAAAAAACGTTACTTACCCTTACACGCCACCCCAACCTTTCCTGAACCCCAAATATAATCTTCACCTAAAACGTAATATAAATAAGATTGTAATTACACGATTAATATAATTTTATTTGTACTACCATGTAATATTATAATATATTTGTACTACGTACAGTGTTTACACAAAATTGGTGTTATAAAATATACATCTTCGAAATTGTGAATATAGTTTTCAGGTTCTGTATTAGTAGACTCAGCTACATAAGCTGTAATCAATACAATAAATTAGTTGAGTTAAAAACAACCTAAAGACTAAAATAAATTGAAAATGTATCTCCTCTTACTATGAGGTCCATTGCTGAGTGTCATATAAAACGAATCATCCTCATTACGAGTGTCGAGATACGGTGGTAAGCCTCCTTTCAGCATTAGGATTTCCTTCTATGTACCTTTCGTGTCTGAAAATTGAATTGCCTACTACTACGCTGTCTGAAAACTAAATTATTACAGCCATCGATATTGTCTTAATAGTTTAACAGATTTTAAAGTTGGTAAACAAAATAAGCCTCCACAATTCTTTACCGAATAGAAATTCTTGCTATATTTCAACTATCCATATAACAAGAGCGGGTTTCTTCTTTTGCTTCTAATCAAAGCATTACCCAATTTGTAATAGATGCAAACGCATTAAGAAATGATTTTTCCATAGGAAAATATATTAACATTGAATCTCGTGTCAGTCACATATGGTAAACAAACACAAATGATTTTGTTCAATACTATCATCACAAAACATAATTTCTTATGGGCTCTACACATCCTCTTTGACGTATTATAACATTTCTTTCAATATAAAAACATTTCATTAACTTTCTTTCTCAAATTTAATTCCACTTCAATGCTTCAAAGCAAATTTGGCATTATGTAGAAGATTACTCGTAAATGTTTCAACATTTTTTTCAATATATCATTATTTGATTCCTGAGACTTTGATACCTGAATCGGCTCAATTTGATTTTTAATGGATTATGTCACTGTCAGATTACCATCATTTTATATTACTTCCAAGTTAAGTGAGTCATATTTATATCAATGCAGAATTAATTTTAAAATGGAAATTCATACCATAGATATTCAGATATATTACAACAACACATTGACTGTCCATATAAACCACACTTAATCACAAGTTTATCATTCTTTGCACTTTTTCCAACAATATTTTTCATTTATCTCCGATATTATATCCCTTCTTGTAACAATCTCAGATTGTTTCATATCTAAGGTATCTCTTGAGCTTCAAAAATAGTACTATCTGAAACAAGCAAAATAGATCATTTAAAACAAATATAGATATCAAAACAGATTAATTAAAATCTTCAATAGTACTCTCAAGATAATTAATTAAATTTGTCAGTTTACTAAAGTCAGTTTTGATCTTGTGAATATTTACGCACGTTATGTCAAAAAAGAAACAACACAACTTAATGCATATTCTTTAACATGAACATCACCATCTTTCCTATTTTTAACATTTTATATTAGTCTCCTAGAGGAAAATGTTAGTATAACTTAAACTTGTAAAGAAACTAAATCACTATAACTGAACAAACTGTATATGTATGATTAAGTAGTATAATGTGTATGAATAACGTATTAAAGTAATCTTATCATATTTTTATTTGCGATGAAAACATTAAAACATGAATTAAGAAACACATTATATTAATCACATAGCGGTTATATTTACACATGCTCACAAAACCGCAAAGCATAAACTTTTTTAGAATGAATTGCAAAACACAGTGCTCTGATCGTTCCTTTCAAAATACAAATAATTATTCTGAAAATAACTTTCCAAGAAAAATTGTCGATTTGTATATAACGATATTAACACATTTTTTGGGATGAACAAACTAACGAAAAGAAACACATCATTTCCAACATTGGGCTTCTTCAAAGGAGAAGAAAAACGAAGTAACAATCGGTAAAAACGCAAAGTAAAATGTTGAAATTGAACAATTTCTCACACTTAAAAAAAATCACTGACATTACCTTTACGATTCGGCATATTAAATAATAGAAATTTAAATGTCAAATCTATCGATATTTGATGAAAAATCTTGAAAAGATCAAAGAGTGACAAAGAATTGTTTCATCCGATCACGACACGACCGAACACGATTAGGCCAGACTGGACACCAGATGACACTAAGATCGTTTTTATATTACGGTCGGCTACCTTCAGGGTAACCTAATTCCTCATACTTTCGATAGTAACTTTCGAGTATTGCATGGAATCGAGTTTTCAAACGTACCAATCAACGATCACGATAAATTCTACATCTACCAATATTTTAACATCTTACGGTAAATTGAATATTTTTTAATTATTCTTTTCTTATATTTATAATCAAGATTTAACAACTATTTTCATGAATAATTATAATCGATTAGTTGATAGTCTCGTAAGTAAATAAAATAAAAGTTACCAGGAATGGATTTTTGGTAATCTTTTTTTTGTCCTTAAAATTTATCTAGAAATTTTTGTTTTCTTTATAGTTTAAAATAATAGCAGTTTAAATTTTTCTGGTTTTTTTTTGTTATTAAGTTGATTTACTTATTTTCTTATTTTTATAATTAGAATACAACTTTTTATTATATGGAATAAAAAAAGAATTTTTATTTTAAAGGTTTTGTTATATTTATTATATTTTTTTTTAAAGCTTTCTTTAAAATTATAATAATTTTAATAAATAAATCTTGTTTATATTTATTCTTTAAATTTCTTTTACTGAGTGCATTTTTCTGATTCCAACCAATCTTATTCTGCGTATGTGCATTCATTCGAATGAAGTTGGTCTCATAAGACTAAAGTCTAGAGTTATCGCAACGATTTGCCTAAACTTTTAGATGTGTTCGACTATCGCGAGAGCATGATAGCGTGCCTAATAAAGGTGCTTAATAAAGAGTTGTCCATACGTACACGTGGTGAATATAGTCACTCCATTTCCCCTAGTTTACGTGGGCCTAACATACCCACAGATGGTTATGTGTAAATTATTATTAAAAAATGAAGGAAAGCAACAATTGATCACATTACTGAAATACAAATTTTTATTTTGTAGTTTGTTAACTGTTGATTAAATAAATTTTACACTAAAAAGAATAACTCAGTTAGAGGTATTTTATAAATAATGAAATAGAATATTTTGCAATTTTATATTAATAAAAACAAAATAAAATATTGTTAATAAGTAAAAGTTTTTGAAAAGGAGTATTGGTCAATTGTTAGTCAGTCAGAGAATATATTGTGCTTACTTCCGTGGTAGCAGCACTTGACCAGTTCCTAGATACGGTATACAGGAAGGGAAAGGAAAGGGGAGGTTGAAGTTTAGTAGCCCGCCATGTTTTTCACCAAGTGGGGTGTGTAGAAGAGGCCGGGGTGAAAATCATCTCTCGAGGCATGCAGGTATGTCCAAGATTTTTCAATTATTTTTATTACTTATTGTTTATAAAGTATTCAATTACACGTTGTACAGTGTTTCTAAGTAGTTACGTGCAATCGTTTATTTTATTTCGTAATGTCATACACACCGAACACTGTTCTTGGCGCACCTATGACTCAGGGAAAATGCATAGCGCAATCAGCAAGGTTATTTGCATTACCCGACCAATGTCTCTGCCAACAATACATACATGTATATATTAGTCCATTATTTGCTTAAATTCAGATTCTTAATATCTTTCTAGCATTACGAGAGACATCTTCTTAGTAATTCAACTACTTAATACCACAAATCTCTTTATCCATTTCTCGTACTTTCATTTCGTCTATGTGTTTCAACGGATATCTTCAAAATTTGTAACTATATCTAATGAGTATGTTTTTAATGTTTAAAATTCATAAAAATAATATGTAGATCTTTTGTCATTATATATAGATTAGCTTAAAAGTTATAAAAAATTATTCCAACAGTGTTGGAGTAAAATTATCAATCTCACAATTAACCACAGAAACTAGATAATTACATGATTTTTCTAATATATTATATATGTATATATATGTATATATGTATATATATACTCATACGCACACATGTGCGTATATATTATAATACATAACCATTAAATGTAGAAATGTTAGGTATGTTGTATTATTGTGTATTTTTCTTGTGGAATTAAACTTAATTTTGTGAATTTATTATTAAAAATCGTGATTTGTCCCAATGTGATAAAATTTAATAATAATAATTATTAAAATTTGTCAACAGTAAAGGAAGTTTAACTTTCAGTGTCAAAATGGGAAGGAGACTATATTTGTTATCCTTCGCTAAGACCTGCCAGCCTCGCCTTATCAAGAAATCCACCACCTCTGTACAAGAACCGAATAACATTTAATCAACACACAACTAAGACTAAAAGGAACGTTCTTATTAATTGCGAAGAAGAAACTTGTAACTGAATTCTTGAAATTAAGAGCAAGAAGAGACAAAAAAACAAATATATGGTAAACGTGATAGTCACAAGGTGGTGGATTAAATAGAATTAAAATATTAAAGGACAATAATATTAAATTGTAATATTGCACTGTAAATAAGTAAGTCCCAGAGAGTTATACAATTTTATATTTTATTTTTTATTATATAATAATAAATAAATGGATCTTAAATTATTTTTTATAGGGAAAAAGATGATTACCCTGGTGGCAGTGGAGTTTGTGAGAGTTCCTGAGACTAGGTGGAAATTTATTAAAAGGGAATGAGGAATCCGGCATTGCATTTGGTCGGGATAGCGGCGTCCCCTGGAGGTGACAAGATCTTTGGTACAAGGGCCGAGGAGGAGTTGCGCCAGTGGCTTGAGACACGCTTGGACGCATTGGGGATTGACCCGGTTGCGTACTCGCGTTTTGTGCTCAGCCTATTGCGCCGCCCCGACTCGGCCCTAAGTCCTCCAGAAGAGGCAGTAAGCGTTTATAAGAATATAGGACGTCGCGTTCAAACCCGGCCTAAAGCAAAATTGCCATCGCAAGGAGAGAGGGAGCAAAGACAAGCTGTTGTGCAATGTCTTAAAAGTGCTGCCGAGAACGTAAGATAAATTTTATTATTCATTAGAGTATGTACCAAAACAGAAAAGAATATTTTTTTTCAAAAAGCAATTAACTCTTATTTAGAAATGCGGTGTAGAAACTTTAGTTGATGAATTGTGCACGAAATTAAGAGATTTGGAAGGAGGAGGTTCACACGATGAAAAAGAAGAATCCACAAAATTAGATAGGGAATCTAAAACAAATTTGGAATTTCTTACTTCACGCGACAGGACTCTCAGATACTACGCAGAATTTCCTGCCTTACAATCTACAAGCCTCAAAACATCTTCTCAAAAAAAGGATAAGACCTTTAGGAACAATAATAACAATAACAATACAGATAATAGTATCAATTATAACAATAATAAGAACAACAATAAGGCTTGGAATAAGAATACAAAAATGCCAATTGTATGTCTGCTATTTATTATTATCTTTTTTATTGATAATTTTTTCATTCATTCATATTTATGCTAGCAATAAAATATTTCTTTTTAGACCATTGAGACTCAAAGAAGAGAAGATAAAGAGAGCTTTGGATTCGCTAAATCTATGGAAAGAGAGAGAGAAAAAGAGCGTGAATTAGAATTAGATCAATTGAGATTAGCACAGTTGCAAGCAAAATTTGATGAAAGTTTAGAAGCACTTTGGAATTCAGGACCTGGCAATGCACAAGATACAGCTTCTATCTGGGCAGCACCTACTCTTTCTATTCCTTCTGGACCCCTTTGGCCGACAGATACTACCGATACAACTTTTACTTTATCCACTGCAGATAATGGTCATGTTGCTGATACACCACATCAGAAACGTGTTATTGACTCACCGCTTATTCCATGGGATCTCGATTTAATCAGCATCGAAGATTATGCAGAGGAGTGTAGTAATAAGAATAAATCAGGTAAGATATTAGAAAAATTAAAAAACGCTTAAAATATTTTAGGGAAATCAATCGCTCTGTATCCGGCTAAGGATATCTAATTTCCCTGTGTTGCCAGTACTACTTAAGATATAGAAGATATTTCTTTATTCAAATCTCTATCTATTATAATCAATACACAATAACCATTCGCAATCTCTCACACTCGCCAATCATTCACTAATCATTCTCTAAATCACTCGTATCGTATCACTTTTGTCACTCGCTCTCGTCTTTCGGTTCTCCACACGTAACAACCACGCGTGACAGCCTTTTCCTTATATGTTCACACCCCCATCCTGCATCCCTGGGGGTTGAACCATCCTTCAAATCGTTCTCGAATTTTCCTAACGTTCAACTCGATCTTGTAAACAAAGCATCGATATCGCTCGAGAACCTTCTAAAGTCATACGGACTTACACACACAACTATGCCTATTTACTTATTTATATTTACTCTTTTCGACACTTAAAACTCCCCTACAATATTTAGCAAAATTACTTCAGACATATATTTATTTTTACAAATAATTATAGAAGGCAATGTAAACTGGTCAGATACGGTTATGGATGGACCTTGGTGTTGGAAAGGACTTGGCAGCAATTTGACTACCTTGAGTCATAGTCCTCAGACAGGTAGTTGTTTCTTTCCAGTTGCACCACGTAAAACTCCCATTGGAACACGCAAAGAAACACGTTCAAATCTGAAGGTACATAGCCTTCCTGAACCAGACGAAGATTTACTCACTTCAGCTAGAACACATTTTCGTCCTATAAAGGACGATGGTAATTGGGCTGATGGAACTACTTTTCCAGTAAATAATGCATTAGAAAGAGTTGCATATAGAAGGTCTGAGTCAGGAAATTTGTTATATCTACCTGGTGGAGAGAGTCCTTACATGGAATATCGGGAAAGTAACTCGCCAATTCCTTCTACATCTTCGAATTTAACGTTGAAATTCCGGGTGCGTCAAAGCGACAAATGCGTTCAAACCGAGCCTATTCGGTCTCCGATAAAACGCAAAATTATCTCCGAACAGGATCATTTTCACTTTTCTCCGGTCGAAAGTGAAGAAGAGACCATTGCTCATGAACAAGAAAAGACGGAAAAAGATTACTTTTCTTTGAGTCAGCTGGGCTGGGTACAAAATAATGTACCTTTGCATAACGATCGTAAAAGGTAATTTAATTTTTAATATTTATTTTAAATATTATATACATGTAGCAAACTCAAATATTTAATCAACATATATTATGTTGTATCTACGAACATTACAATAATCTCAAACTAATATTTAAGAAACCTGGATATGTAAAATTATTGACTGGGTATCTTCTTGTAATTTTTTGTTGCACTTTCTATACCCTTATTCAGCTAGCCCTCCCTTCTCTATAAAGTTTAAGGGCAGGTACGTAATAATAAAATAAGTTATGAATCTGGAAAGATCACACATTATTGTTCTGATGGTGTACTCCTTTTTCTGTATTAGAAAAGAGAGAGGCTTAACTGAATATGGTATATGTTAGTAATTAATGTAATGAAATTGATACTTTATTTACCTTTATAATATGTACGTAAATATGCTTTACTGATTGGTTTCATAATATAATTTTTTCTGGTAGAAGACACAGTAGCAGCATAGGATGCCAGCCACTGACGGTTTTACGTCCTTTTACCTTGTGAACTGGATAATACAAGCTGCTTATATGTTACACGACTGGAGACTTCAAATTTAGATATACTTTTTTCAAGATAAAGACAAAAATAGAAGTGTGAGACAATGGAACCTCTTGGCATGTGGAATTTGTTATGCATGTATCCAAGAAGGCACGATTATTCCATTGTCAATTAATTGAAAGAAGTGTTAAACGAAAGAGAATGGTGAAATGAATATTAAATGTTCATTTAGATAATTATTAACCCTATGACGAATAAAAAGAAAAGGAACAAAAGCAAAAAAAAAACGTATATCTTACACCGCGTTTGAAGATGATAAAAAAAAGAGATGTAGCAATTTTCAAGTTTTCATTTGTAGCTTGTCTCTTTATCATTTAATGTGAATTTTGAATGAAAATTAGCTTCTTGATTTCGATAGTCACTTTAGTGAACAGTTTTATTTCTCATCCACTATGCAGCTCTTGTGTGTTTATTTGATATGAAGATAGATATGTTATATACAATTGGAAAATTGAAAAAAATTACAAAGAGAAAAAAATACCAGAGAAAAAGAAAAAATAACAGTGGAGTACTTATACAAATACTGCACATCAAAACTGGATATAAAGGCGTAAAAGTGCTGTTCTATTTTCTTGTTGTTTTCTATAATTATTAATGAATTATCTTAATGGTATTTTCCCTAATTATAATTTAACTCTCCCGAAGATTAATCTCCTTATGCTCCAAATGTCCCTTTATCCTATGCTTTTCCTGTACTCCCTACGAAGAAATCTGATAACGAAGAATGTACATATGCGAAAGTGAATTACGAAAATATGCATACATTGTTGAATGTATTGCAAACTATGCAAAAAGTGTTATTGAAGAATGATTATACTTCTGTAAGAGCTACGAAGATAAAATGAAAGAAAGAATAGTGTAACTTATGAATGATGCTGGCGAAAACCAGAAGAATATGTATTCTCAATGCGAAATAATGTACGCAAAGGGAGTAACCAAATAAAAGCATTGCAAAGCTCAAATTATGTTTTTTAATTGAGTGCGTTTTTTATTATAGACTAGATTTATAATTGTAATATTTTTATAATAAAATATAATTACTTTGGTACATTTATTTATTTATTTTTTTTTTTATTTAAAGAATGATAAAACAAAATTTGAAGAAAACCAAAGAATAATATTAAAATAATTTTTCTTAATTTATTTTCTATAAATTCTATGAATAAAATTACCAACAGCCCAAAGAAATTTTTAGATAGAAAGATAAGTTTAGTAAAATTAGTCTAAATGTGAAAGGTTAAGAAAATATAAATATTAATAAATTTATATAAGCGTTTTGCGGATTACCGGGTTGAGGAATACCGTTCTATTAGTTGCCATAAAAAGAATGGTTAATACGCATGCGTAATTAGAAGCACGTGTCAACTGCACAGTGTAATAGTTTTAATCAGAGATCAAATAATTTCAAGTTAAAGAATAAAGACGACATTTTTTATTCGTTATTTAAAATTAGTGAAGGAATTGAGGATATTATCAAGATAAATGAAATAGATCTTTTTAATAAATATTATTGTGATGAAACTAACATAATTAGAACTATATAACCTAAAAGCATTGTAAACACAATGGCTGAAAGAAGTGATTTGATCTCCAAAACATTTCAACGTGCTGAAAGATATTTACAGGAAAGATTAAAATCAGGATATTTACAAAAATATGATCATCATATGGTACCAGGATATAATTTAAATACATCATTTGGTACTGATGATCGGGATTTGAATTATATTAAGCAATTATATCAAAAATTTCCTTACGAACATGATTTACCAAAACCATTATTACCTCCAGCTAAATTACCACGTACTGGTAACGTTGTAATGAAATATGTTATATTTAATCCTATACATATATATATCTTATTAGAATTGTATTTGTCAATTGTTATTATGTTTTTGAAATTTAGTATTACACGAAGAAGATCCTACTTTGGAACCTGTTACAGTTAAATCCTATATGAAAAGTGACATAAATAGAATTTTAGATTATTATGAAAAACATAAAAATGGTATATAGAATTGACAATATATTTTTATTATTAATATATTAGATTTAAATATTTATATATTCATATCTTATAGATTTTGGACCTATTTCTAAAAAGGGAGTAAAATGGTTCAAAAATAGTGATAACTTAAATAGTACTGTATTACCTAGATATGTTGCAGAAATAGCTGAACTTGTTGAATTAGATCCTGACCCTTATTTAAAAGGGGTAAATATATTATTAACAAAATATATTAAATTATTTAAATTTATATGTCAAAAATTCTTATGATATTTTCTATAATAATAGGATTACAACTGGTACTATACAGGAGGAAGTTTAACTAATGTTACATATGGTGATCAAACTATTTTAATCTATCCTTATGTAGGGGAATTAGGTACAACTTTTGCACAAGTTATATTTTTGTAACATATAAAGAATTTGATTCTTTATTTTGAAGTATATGTAAATGATTTCAGTTGCTTCTCCATTAATGCCTATGGAAAATGCATTATGGAAACCAATATTGCAAAAGTCTGATAAACTTAATCTTGATGGTACATTATATGAACTGAGGCCTAACATTATTGGTGACAAATGTATGCAAAATATAAATTCGTAATTTAAAAAAGTGATACGTTAATTTATAATATAAAATATAATAATAAATATAATATAATATATAATATATAATAAATATAAAATATATTATGTTTCTATAATTAATTAGAGTAAAATTTACTCTAAATTAAAATTCTTTTTTTTTTTGTTTCTTTCTCTTAGGTATAATTTTAGGTAGATACAAGAATCATTGTATACTGTATAAGCTTATTTTAGGAGAAAATAAAGTAGAATTATATGAATTCCATAAACAAACTTCAACACTACCATATGTTAGTGGAGAAGTGTGCCCATATAGTGAAGATTATTTCTGTACAGTAGATGTAAATCGCACAGTATCTTTATGGAACGTTAATAAAAAGTAAGTGCATATCGGAATTAAATAATACATAATTTATTAAAATATAATTTTTTTTTTTATATATTTGATAGAAAATATGTTACAAGTCATAAAGTAGTTCATTCTAAAGTTCTGGACGATTGTTGGGGAAGTATTAAATATCAATTACTAGATGCACATGTATTGGTATTTATTGACAGATGCTGCCTTCATTATCTTGACACTAGGGTAATTCTAATAAATAATTTAATAAATCTTTCAGCTTAGAATTATTAACTTGAATTTATGTATATGCCAAAAATTTTATATTTCGTAGACACCTTTTGATCAACCATCATTATCGCTTTGTCCTAAGCAATTTTTGGAACAATGTGAAAGTTTATCAGTAGAAAAAGCTAGTAGACATAACTCATGTAGATACATAGGTACATATCACAATCTTTTTTTATGTGATAATCGTTCTCCAAAAAAATGCGTAACCCAGAAGTGGACACATCAATTTCGAAGTACTCCTCTTTTACTTTCTACTATCAATCGGTTAGTAATAATAACAATATCACATTGTATTATGGCAACTTGACAATTATTAAGCATTTATTTGTAGGAATAAAGAGGAAATCCTTGTTTTATCAAGTCCATTGGCTGCAGAAAGTTCAATGATTTTAAACACATGGACTTATGAGAGTCCTCATTCTTATCATTTACCAAAAACTTTACCAAGTATAAAGGAAACATTGAATGATGCGCAATTGCAAGGTTTATGTTTAGATCCTTATATGAAAAATAGATTAGAGTTATGTAAAGCTGGTTCTACATTAGTAACTAATCAAAAAGGAGATGTATTCTTCTTTGTACAAACCTCTATAGGTATGAGATAATATTTTTAAAGAGAAATGCTGTTTTGTATTTGGAAATATAAATTTTGTTTTAATGTGTTCAAATATAATTTATAGGTGATGTATTTTATCAATGTATTACTCACGAAGATATACTTGACAAAAATTCTGAAATCAAAGTCAGAGCAATTTCTGCATTAAATGCTTGGGAACATGCATTAATGACACAAGATAATCCAATTGCACCTCTTACTATGACAAGTCAATGTGATATGAAACACGTATATAAAAGTAAGTTAATAAATTATTTATTATCAGTAGGAATTTGATCAATGGAATATATGTGTATATATATCTAAACTTTGCGAAATTGAATTTTAGGTTTTAAAAATAGGCATTTACAATTAGACCAACACGAAGAATTGGATGATACTTTTGACCAAAGTTGGAGAAAATCTATTGAAGAATTAAACTCTTATGAGGATATTTTGGCGCCAGAACTTTTAGCTGTATGGGGAATATCTGAACAAGTTTCCATTTCGTTGTCAGCAACTCCTCATCAAAAAGTTTTAAATTGGTTAGAGATGAATAATGATAAAGCTGCTTCATCTGCTCCAGAAGAAACGGAATATATGGGTACACCAGACAATACGCAGGAGTTAATAAGTGTATCTCAAAATCCAAATAGTAGACATTTAAATGATGTTGATAATACAGAAGAACCATTTTTACCTAAAGTCAGAACGAAATCAATCAAAAGAAGAAAAAAGAGTGCAAAGTAATGTTGTTGTTTAAATATTGTTATAATATAAAGTTTATATTTCATCAATATGCTGTTACATCATAATGATAATGTATTATAATTTGTAAACTGTACATATTTTTGAACATTTTCTATACAATATATATTCGTTAATATTTTTATATGGTATATTCGCGAAAACTAATGTTTATATAAGATGTAAAGTAAGGTAATGGTTTACTGATAGTTTATTCATTTTCCAATAAAAATTGTACACTTACTATTGGTAAGAACAGTTTTGAACGAAAGGGTATGATGAATGTAATCTCTCATATTTAGTTTTTATGCAAATATCTTATATTATAACGTAATTTAAATTGACTAGCGATTTCGTAGAAAAGAAGGACTCCATCTTGAGGTAAGGTGTTTGCCATTTTCCTTTTGGGTTTTATTTTCTTCTTCCAATTGCTCCTAAAATATTTTAATATCAAAGTAATAATAAGAGAAAAATTTATAATTATATTAATGATTTATATTATACGATTTTGATTTTAAATTTACCAGTAATTTACGTTGATTTTCTCTAAATGCCTTTAACGGATCATCAAATTGTCTGTAATAATTTAGAACTTCTCTAACGTCTTCCACATTAGTCACTGATATAGCTAAAGAGGACAAAATAAACATTAATGCATAGATCATAATCATTTCTGATGCTAATGCTGATACATTTAAAGAATATTTTAAAAATTGCATATATACTTTGCAAAATAAATACAATTATCTTACTTTTAAGGAATGCTGCCAAATGATATAAATCTTTATCATTATCATCACCTGTCCATCTTTTAAGTTTTAACGTGTTTTCAGGATAGTATTTAATACTATCATCATCCCAATCAACTACAATAACCTATTATGAATACTAAAAGTTAGTAAGATGTATTAAAATTAAAGTAAAATAAATAAAAAATGAAGATAATTACTTTACTAAGATCACGATTAAGAGAAGTCAAATCTTTAACATGATGACCATCCGTAAAACGTGTTGCATCTCTGAACAACCTATACATTATATAGCCGTTAGGATCCAAGGCATCCAAAATAGGAAACAGATTCTGAAATTTGTTAATTCAAATTTAGACCTCCAAATATTACTACTGACCTAACAAATAAATTTAGTAAAGCAATACCATTCCCTGTTCCGCTGTATAGACCACAACTTCAAATTGTGGAGGTGCAACAGCTTCTAAGAATTCATCCACATATGGTCTCTTTTTAAATCTCCATCCTGTTTCGTACTAAAATGATAAAGAAATGTTTAACTAAAAAATTACAAATAAACTATTCTACAATTGACTTATCAAAGTATCTTAAATATTTCATATATTTTTTGATCAAAAACTTACAGTCCAATCCGGACATAGAAGAAGATCTTTAACTTCTAGCACTAATGTGTACGGAGGTTGAATATAAGGATATTTAAGTGGATCAGGAAGCAATTTTGGCCGACTGGGTTCCTGTATAAACTACAAAAGAATTGATAAGCAATATTAAAAGAAGAAAATAAAGGTCTTAGTGTTGATAGATTTTTAAAAAGGATTATACTTTTCTATAAAAGATTATTTCTCTCCTAAATCTTTTATATATCATTTCAACATATGGTAAATGAGAATATTCATCTTCTATTATATTTCCATTTTCATCATATATTGGTTGTCCAAGTTTATAGACTGCATATGCAAAACTAAAGCTTGCTGATGCACCAAAGAAATAAAAACTATATTTCATGAACTTTTTTGTACGTTCCCGTTTCTTTTTCTGTTCTTCCTCTTCTTGACGTTCTTCTTCTATTCTTTTTTTATCCATCATTTCTTGTGCTAATGATTGTGCTGTCATTCCTAATGACTTTGCAAAACTTCCTGTTATTTTGGGATGATCTGAGGCTGTAAATGTATAAGTTTTTAATTTATAATAAAAACTTATTAGTTATTCTCTTATATAGGAAAAAATGTAAATTTTGTAATTTTGTATAATTTAATATACATAATATTGAAATGATTACATGGAGAGATCAAACATCATAATTATAATAAAGCATGCAATGTTCGATCTAGACATGAAAAGTAAGGTTATGTTATTATGAACAGGTTTACCTTTGGTGTTGTAGCAATATTTTTGGGCAGTCTGAACGAGAGATGTTCTTGTGACTGGTTGTCGGAATATCGAGAAAGACACACGACATTTTCCATTGTATATTTTACTTAAACTCCGTAAACTTTTTACAGCAAATGCCATTATTCAAAAAAATCATGGAGCTTTCCGGCAGATAAACGTTAGAATCCCATACTCTTGCCCCGTAGTGTGTAACACATACAGTTGATACGGTAGAAAACTGACTTACCATCTTTGTTAATTAATAAAACACAAACAAACAAAAATTAACAAATTAAGTAGATATATCAAAGTTATTTGAAACATCTGACGTTATATGTATGAATGTACGTTGATTTTAGAAGCTTTTCCTTTTTTATATGTGTATGACGAAGATGATCTATCTCCGTCGATTAAAAATAACAAAAGTAGACATTAGATGTATCAATCTATCAAACAGAAAATTTATCGATTTTTCAATTTATAATACGAAAGATAAATTTTGTTTTTTTGATCTCAAGATTAAAGAAATAACTAATACTCAGACATTTATTTTATTAATACAGTAATTGATACTTCCAATTTTTTTATGAGATAAACTATAACCGAAGAATACAGAATTATTTGGTATTAACGTACATGTAACATTCGATATTGCACTTAAAAAAATTTTTCTTTAATTTACTTTTATTTTAATTGAAGTCGATATTATCGATATTGAATTTCAAAGTTTGCGTCACCACAGATAAGGTTTAAAAGCTTCTTGCTCTATAAGATCCAAAGTTTAATCGGATCCAAAGTTACCGTTGTTTTTTTTTTAGATGGTTTTATCGGTCGTTCACTTGAGGTAAAATAATTTAGAAAAAATAAATCTTTTTAGCTATTCATTTGGCACATATTTAAATTATTGAAGAATAATTGATGCCAACTGATGATGGTTGAAGAAGTAAATTTTAGATATTAATTAATGAATATAATTTTCTTAATATTTCAGGAGTTCATATTTCACACCTAGATAGAATATTATTGAGCGGTTTAAATATGCTACTACTAGATTATGAAAATATTGATCAAGAAGGGCATTGACTTAATAAACATAATCCACATTTCTTGTTTATGAAATGCATTTTATATGAAATTATTCTATTTTAACGAATGGGACCTAATCTTTCGGAAGAGAGATAATGTAACAACGCGTTTGTTAGAATTTTGATGTAAGTCTTGATCTCGTATCGCGACAGGTAATTTTTATTCCACACTTTAAGCTCGTTTTCTCACGCGATATAGCCACATTTTGTAGTCGTACGATCATTACGTCCTGTAACTACATAAGCTATATCTATTTAACGTAAATTCGTCTTCTTCTTTCTTTTTCTCTTTCTCTTTTTCTCTATTTCTCCTTCTCGAGGTTTCGTACGTTTCAAAATTACTGCCATGTTATCGAAGATTCAGTAGAGAGATAGCCGACTAATCTTCGTGTTTACGAATGCTTAGCTCGACTTAGCTTTCGTGCCGCGTACCTAGCGTGCGAGAAACATTTGTATTTAATTCGAGTCCCTCTCTTTCTATTTTTATTTCTTTCTTTTTTTGAACAACGAATAGAATTTCATAGACGAATATAACATAGTCGTGACCTATCGAAACTAATAACGAACAATACGTTATTCCTATCTTGTGTTAAAACTTACTCCTAGAAAGAGGATTATTTCGATGATAATATCTATTAATGAGAATTTCGATCTAATCTTAATATATTCGTGATATTCGAGTTTAAAAACCAAAGATATTTTCGTGTATTTTCCTCAAAATAACCAAAAATAACTCATCGTATAAAGTTATTTGTTTGAAGGTATAAAAATGTCGCAGTGTCAAAGATGGGCTTTACGCGTACTCGGTCATTCATCGAAACGAAGTAAGCCCGGGGAGTGGTGGGATGACCTCGACGCGATTCAGCCAAAGGTATTCTCCGAGACAATTTAATCAACTTCGGGAAGTTTGCGGGTAGCAGCGGTTGTCGGATCAGTGCATGCATTGTATACTAGCTAGGGGAATTTTGTGGACATTGCGCGGTCAACCACTATAATATTAATAGCTTCCGTATGAAATTTGCTTAATCATGACTAACGGGATGACCCAATGGAATCGGGCCGACGGTTCGTCGTTGTCCAGCCGGCTCAATGTGCCAATCTCCAAAGCGTCAGATTCTCGCCGAGCGCAACCGCGTTAAATTGACGCCAAAATTTGGCGAATTTGTCTCGGACACTAAAAGCATCCCCGTTAGTTCCCCTCGTTCAGAGTAATTCTTGAACAAAGTACGCACTGAAAAGAATTCGTATCTTTACGAATCGTTCGTTCAATTTCTCTTTATTTCTCTTCTATTTCTCTATTTCAAGAGTTTTTATAATCGATATTAAAATTTGCCAAATGGTAGAGGGAAGTTAAAAGGGAAAAGGAAGGTAAGAGGAATAGGCAAGGAAGGGTTTGTCGACAAGGAAAGAGAAGGAAGAAAGATAGGATAGAGCTTCGGTGTGTCAGCTGCCGTTGGGATGGTAATGAGAGGTACCATAACGTTAACGGGCGAACGCATACATTCGAGCAATTACGGTGCTCCGACTAATTTCCGTCCCTAGGCAAACTTGAGGAATTTCAGGGTGGCGAGTACGTGGCTGCCGAGGACGACGCTACCGAGTGTAAAAGGGGCAAAGCGTGCGTTGGGAGGTCATCCTAGGGCCGTGAAAGGAAGGAAGTAACGGGGAGGGGTTACGAGTGACCATTTCGCTGGATCTCCACATTTTCACGTTCTCGCGAACGTTCACGACCGTGGTCAGGAGCATATATATATATATATATATATATATATATATGTGTGTGTGTGTGTGTGTGTGTACATAAGTATGGGTATACAGACACATAGAAGACGCACGGTAGTCGCGTTTATGCTCGTCGCACGGCAAACGAGGGCTGCTACCAGAACGTTCGTTGCCTCTCACGGAGAAACGAAAGGGTACGAGGCCGAGAGGGATGTTTGTTAAAAGAATTTTCAGCAGCGAACACGCTCAGCCGGCAGCCGGTATTACGGGCTGGATTAATTCGCAACAAAAATATGTGAAATATTTTCACCTCGTAGGGGACGGTTTGCTTCGGAGTTCACTCGAGGGATGAGCAGACGCACGCGTACGGCCTGAACGGCAAAAAGTTCGTTCTCGCTTCTCTCTTTCTTTCTTTTCGATGCACCAACACGTCCTCTTATCTATACATCTATCTACCTAGATATATACGTATTATACTAGCATATAAAACACTGACTGACCTGCTCTCGACGCGTGTTTTGCTTTCGGATTGCGCGCCAAGTTTTTCACGATAAATCGTCGTCGTAGTCGTCGTCGTTGTACGACGAGGGTCAAAGACCGGAGAGACAAACGTGCTCCGGACGAGTTTCGACCGCTTTGATATCGGACCTCCTAATGATGCTGACGCTACCGAGAGAGAGAGAGAGAGAGAGAGAGAGAGAGAGAGAGAGAGAGAAAGAGAAAAGCTTTTCGCTTTTCTCCAGTGAGAAACGTAAAAAGCACGATTAATTATGCTACCGTGTTTTATTTCTTTCTGCTGCTGGAATACGCTTTTCTTTTGTTCCTCTCTTACAAAATTTCTTTTTCTTTCTTCTTATTTGCCAAGAAAGAGAGACACGTAATAATGTAATGAGACTTGATTAATGTTTCGTAATATTTTACCAAGATTCGTACTAATTTTATAAACGAATTGTTAAGAGTTGAACAAAATTTATGTTTTCTGTGAAATATATAATCTTATTAAACAAGTATTTTTTGATTATATATATATGTAAGATAATATCTATATATGATAAAAATATACACACACTCACATATAATATTTTATTTACCTATGTCACATATAAACAGGAAATGATTATTTATAATAATCTGTTATATTCATAAATGCATCGTCGAAAGATTTCGTTAGAAATTTATTTATGTATATAAATTGCAAAAAATTTGATTTCAGATTTCAAGATGTGGCGATATTTTGAGTTAGACGAATGACAGGAAGAACGTTCTTCGTTTATAAATATAGAAACGGTATGTAAATAGAAAACTCGTGGCATCTACGAATCGTTCTCGTACCGATATCGTTGCTATTTGCACGCGTCCGGGCATCGTTCCGCATCCAAAGATTCCTCAACGGAATTCTTTCGCAGGTGCTGAGAATAGTCAAGTCATTCAAGATATTGATTCGAGTCTAACCATTCTTCTAACTTTCGCGAGTATCTTTCCTTCCGCTTTTTCCTTTATTTTGGTAAGGAAGTTGACACTATAAATAATACTGTACGGATTAGCGCGTTCACGCAAACAGACGTTTTGCATTTATCAATGAGCCTTAAATATCTAACATAGACTTGAATATATGTAACTATTTACGTATTAAAAAATGATTATTTCATTTTGTGACAAGATCTATATATTATAGTAACAATTAGACAAGTCTTGTACAAATTCGTTTATATAGGTTTTCTTTCCGTTCATCAAAATGTTCCTTGACAATTCATACGTTGTAAAACAATCATAAATGATACGACATTATTGAATCATAATTCATTTTAAAAAATATTAATCTTTTTATCGTACAATTTATTACAAAAGCGAAAAAAGAGGGTAGGAAAAAAAAATTAATCCATTTGTCGAACAACTCGTCGCTCGGTGCAATCGACTATGTTTTCTCTTTTAAAGATAAAACTGGATAAAAAAAAAAACGTTCCTGCAAATTCGCGGTCGTGATTAAACTCGAATTACACGCATCAACATTGGGAATAGGGTGTAGGGTGGAGTATGTATAGGGGGTGCATTCGACGTAATCGAAATATCGCGTGTGGCTTTACTCCCGGAACGATAATTCCATTACGCGAGAGAACAAACGTACTCTCTTTTTTTTTCTTCATTTCTTTCTCTCTCTCTCTCTCTTTAACATGTGAAAGCCAAAGGCAGGACATTTTTATCGGCGGCGATCTGATATTTTTGCCGATCGAGCGACACGACGAGTGAAAGAGGAGGAGGAGAGGCTTGGTAAAAGCTGTTGCTGCGTGAGATACGCGAGTAATTCTCATCGCATGGGAAAGCCACGTTCCGAGGGGCATAAATATATCGACGAACGCCATTCTACGGACGGCTTCTCCACGACAGATCGACGAACAGATCTCGTCGCCGCAACCGGTTTCCAACTGCTACCCTCTTCGGCATTTCGCCACTATCACCCTCTCTCCACCTCCTTCTCCTTTTTCTTTTCCTATCTATTCTTCCTACTGTCTCTATTTATGTTCTCGCATTACTTTACCTGTCGTATTTCGTATCGAAAGACGAGTACAATTCATCGGTTTGGATTTAGAAACGAATACTCTCACGGCGCATCTTACATCGATCCGATATCTTCCATTTCATCCATCTAATATTCGGATCGTTCAACATTCAATTGATCATTTGTTTTCTCCAAATTACATTTTTGATTTCCTTAAAAAATGATATTTTTATTAACATTGGTTCGAAATAAATGTATTTATCTATGTATATCTATATGAATGAATTTATCTAGAGTAATGATTAATATTAAAAGTTAAAGATCATTATATTATTTCTTTAGTTAGGATTTATCAGCAGAGAATAATATAATTTTAGATTTTCAACGAGAATATAGATATGTTACTTAATCAATTATCAATCGATTTTACGTTGAATTACTCACTGTACCTTTCAAATGTACTTCCCACTCGTCAAAAGTTACCTCGTAATGGGTTTTACAAAAAATTGGTTTTTCATCTTGGTGAAATGTGAAAAAGAAAAAAAAATAGCAACGGAGATTTATCTTTTTCGTTTCATAGTCTCGAGTGATTCGATACTACGATATTTACCTTTAAAAGACAGTAATCCGATCGCTTACCATGTCTGTTCTTTACTCATCGAAGAATCGTTTTATTCCAGCTCTTTTCGTCTCGAAAGCTCTTGAAAAAACTATCCTTGTTGGCAAGACACTCGTTGTTGTCGTTTTTATACTTACTTGAGTTTCAAATAGAAACTCACTAACGTTTCTTTACAGAAAGCAAGTATAAGTTGTCGAATGTCTTTACAAAAATTTATTTATTTGATCGTCTTCTTTGGACCAATCTCATATTTGCAAATATTTTATTGAATTTTAAATAGGAGTTTCAACTCAAATATCGTATCCTTAACTTTCTAGAAGAAATTTTATCGATTTTAATAAATGATTAAAAGATTTATTCAAAACTAATGCGACAGGTGAATACGTGTTTAACAAAAATATACAAATATATTAGAATAATAAATGTCATTCAATTTTCTCAACACAAATATGTTCTCAAATTTTGATTATACATTAACGTATTACAATTATTATTATTATTATTATTATTATTATTATTATTATTATTATCATCATCATCATCATCATTATTACTATTATTATAATAATTATTATTACGGATGAACATTTTTAGAATTGTCTACTATTCGATGATGAAAGTTTTTATTCTCCACTCCAAACTTCCTGCTTTTGAACTTCTCGCCGAAATTTAACGATCCTCTTTATCTGTGGAACACAATCGTGCACGCATCACGTTGAAGAGAATCGAATCGAACGAACGAGGTCTCTTCCTTCTTTACGGGCCTCGCTTTTTAGAGATCCCATATAAACCCGTTGGAATTGTCAAGCTCGGCAAAGCGAATCCTAGTAATAAAAATCGGCTCTGCGTATCCGTCCATTCACGCACCCTTTCTTTTCTCTCTTTTTTTCTCTCTCTCTCTCTGTCTCTCTGACTCTCTCTCTCTCTTTCTCTCTCTCTTTTTCTCTCTCTCTTTTTCTCTCTCTCTCTTTTTCTTCTATCGGTACCATCGCTGCATTCACGAGAGACGATCGATTACAGTACGTCACAGACAATACCATTCCGAACAGTACGAATTTCATTCATTTGTTCGTATCGCACAGGGCGCACGGCAAAAGTCAAACTGCTATGCGCTTTCATATTTCCTATCTCTCTTTTTCTCTCAGCCCCTTCACCCCTGCTTTTCCCCAAACCACCTTTCTCTCTCTCTCTCTCTCTCTCTTTTTTGAGTAGTCTTGCGTGAATTCTCATCGCGTCGCGTCGAACGCAGGTATAAAAAGTTATTCGTCGAGTATTATTGCCGATATGATCCTTCTTCGCCATTGTTTCACGCTTTTCCCCGTATTTCTGAACCCCGGATGTCGATTTTACGCGCTAGCTTTTCCAAACTCTCTCTCATACAACCAGTTGGGATTTGGATATGCTGTAAGTTTCAACCAGATACGAATCAGCACATTTTTTGTAAACACGTTTTAAATCGTATCTCTGCGACATGCGAATCGATAAGGCAACATCGTTTATAGATAAAAAGAAAAGTTCGTAAAGTATTTCTTTTTTGTCCTTTCAAATGGTCAACACTTTCGATCAATTTATTATTATTTTACTTGTTTATGGTTAAATTGTTTCCATTAATACAGCGTGTATACCATTAGAGTGAAATACATGTTTTATTTTGAGACGGTATTTTATTAATTTTTTCTCGCGATGAAGATTCTCGACGATTTACAAACCTTAAAAGCAAAACGAATTGATTCGGTAGTTTCTTTTTATTACCCGAGAAGTAGATCTGCCAGGAGCAACATCGTTTTCTTGTCTTTTCTTTCGAGCTAGCTTTCTTAAATATTACGTGGTCGTGGCTGTTGCAGTTGAAACGATGCTTTACGAGTCTCCCGAGCTTTACACGTACGGAAACATTAAACTCTCGTCCAGGTGGTAACCGCGTAGTCGTAACGTAGCAAATGAAATGTTGCTACTTTTACGAAAGAACGACCACGCTTCTACGTTTGCCGGGGAAGAGAGGTCAAGAGACAGGAAAAAATAGAAAAAATATGTAGGGACAGGCAAAAGACACGTTTAAATTTTTACAGTATGTTTTGAAAGAGATATATTTGTAAATTCTTGTATTTCTTTTTTTTTTAAACATTCAATGATTATAATAACGTTTAGTTCGTATTACTAAAAATAAAATATGACAAAGAACATTTTTAACGTGTTTTGTTATCTCTTTAAAGAAAAATTCAGAATATCTATTTACGAATGAGAGAAAAAAGTGATTCATTCTACTATATCATTTTTTTCTATAGTTCTTTTTTTGCACAGTTATTTATTGCATAAAACATTGGTAATAAGTTTTCGAAGAGAGAATATTAAAAAAAATAATCATATGATTTGAAAATTTTCCTAAATCATTTTCAATTCCTACATAAATGTACATATTATTCTATTTTGATACAATATAAGTGTATATGAAGTATACTATATATTGAAATAGGTTATCCTGTATAAGTATCCATACTCGACTTTCTCGGATACACGGATATGATAATGTTCGACGAATTCCGCTTGACGTTTACGTTGGATGCGTTTGGCGGCGAATGCTCTTATATGGAACGAATGATAGATATACGAACGCTTGTTAAGCATACGCGAGATACATATGGAGAAATATGGTCGGCCGACGAATAATGCAATATCTACTGAATACTAATCGCGCGTTCACCGTGATATATTCGCGCTACACCGAGACTCGCATAACTTTCGTTGGGTATATGTCGACTAGGAAGACGCGTGACGAAGGATAATTTATTTATCGTGATAATTATTTGAAATTCTCTTTTCCTGAACTATGGCGAACGAACGAACGAACGAACGAACGAACGAACGAACGAACGAATAAACGAACAAACGAACAAACGAACAAACGAACAAACGAACAAACGAACGAACGAACGAAGTTTCGGAACTATAAAATGACTTACGTCGTTGTTGTTTTTTATCGTTCCGGTGAAGTAGAAAATTTTTGGACCGAGCCTTTTTGCTCAACGAGTAACAGTGACTGATGGCCCATCATCGCGCGCCATTGTGTTCGGAAACGAATGGCTACATATCTTACTCTCCTTCGGGATAGACGGTGCAACTTTATTCCCATGCACGCGCGAGCTCATTCGCCCACAATCGTCGTGGTATCGACCGGTCGACCAATTTCTAGCTGAAACCACGTGGTAATAACCTCCAATGCGGTGACACAGTTTTTCCAAAGACGTGAAAAGGAAAAATAATGATACGTGTCGTAGACAGAAACTCGATATATATTTCAGATTTAACGTTCTGTGTAACACGACCCATTCTTGGTTAATATAATATAATAGAAATTTGGCTTGTGTGAATCATTGTAACATTTAATATTGACTACTTTGTCTTCTATATCAATTTCTCATAATGATCATCGTATTATAATTTCCTATTTTATAAAAAAAGAACCTCCATTATTAGTCTTTAAATCATTAATTATCCATATCATCTAATGTCACGTAATCATCTTGTCAAAAATCAATTTTCTTATTCATTGCACATTAAAATTATATATAAGCTAAACGTCTATGTGCATTGGTAAAGAGAAAGATAGGAAGCAAGGTAGGTACATATACTCCCTACGTGACACTTTCGCGCGGAAAGTGTAAATCATGAAGGCCAAAAAGCCGTACGCTTTCTAGCGTGCACACGGTTGACCAGATGGATCGTTAAACGCGCTTAATATGCAGGTAATGCGTCGAGACAGCGTACCCACCGCCTGTCCATATTAAATTCTTAGCGGATTCCACGCGTCGCGCTTAATGTCGTTCATTAATCAATGCTTTGTGCGAGCTCCACTAAGTGGGATCCAAATGTTTCGACAAGACGAGCTTATTTTTATTTTCACATGCACGCTCCCCTGATTTTCTCTCTCTCTCTCTCTATATATATATATACATGTATATATCTTTCTCTCTGTCTTTCTCTCTCTTTCGAAGAGTTTCGCCCCCATTGTGCGTCGCGTCGTAACGTTTCACCGATACAACGTTGCAGCAGACACCGGCCAATGCTTGTCCCGGTATATTACCGCCTGAATACATTGTAAGTTATGGGGCCCCATTATATGTAAAGCAGGATGTGTCAGGTCAGCTATACTCATCCGTTCTCCCATCCGAGGAGAGCGAAGACGTTGACGTGGGGAGCGCCTCGTCATTCTTTGAACGATCGCGTTAATGCGATGAAGAAAAGGACTTTCTGTCACGTTAGAAAACTTAACTTATGTTACAGTTTGGGGTTAAGGATATAACGTTGTTTGGATATTCAAATTTTCATGAATTTTCTTCCAAATTTCTAATACAATTTCTTTTTTTTCAGTTAGAAGAGAATTTTGTCTTAAGCAATTTTTTTAATGAGATAATAGAATCGAATTATTTTTGATTAAACAGATCCGATTACGAGATCCTTTTGTTTATAATATTTCTGAAGAAATGAGAACTCGTTTTAACGTATACATTTTTATTTGGAACCAACCGGAGTTATTATTTTAAGTAGTGCGCGCTCTTTTCATATTCATCAGATATTAAAAGAAAATAGTGGGCATGGTGCACGCCTACAAGTATAATATTCATATTTATGTATATCTCTTTACTTTCTACAGGGAATATGAAATACGTTTTCCGCATATATATTATATTATTCACTCGTAGTACTTTTTGTTCGTTCATTTTCTCGGCTAGTTTAATCCATATCAAGATAATTTCATTGCGTAACGAACGGAATAACAATTTATTATTGTTTCTTCATATATTCGTGACATTATTGTTAACTCATTAATAATCATGTTTTACGTTTGTTTATTATTTTATCATTATTTGTTGTGCGTATATACTTATCCGAAGTCATCGGTGAAATGCATCGCGTACGTGGTGATGCAAACGAGCTTTAATAGATGCCGCCACATTTTCCTTTCTACCTTTATTATAACGTTAGAGGACGTTCAACGAAATTCCAGGTCCAAAGTATTTACTAAAGCTACGTCATTTTTATTGGGAATATAAATGAATTCGAAATTGTTTGAGCAGTTGGAAATATAACACACTCTCGGGCAAACACAATGATAAAAAAATAACAAAAATATATGAGGTTGAACAGCGAATACCGAGGACTTATTTACAGTCGAATCGTCGATGTACAAAGTGCAAACCCCATATACATCATTGGAAATCGTTAGGAATCTCCTGCATTGATGTTGTGTTTGATGTTGGACGTTGCAGCGGTTGTGGCATGCGGCAGGAAGGTTAATATCAATCGATACCGAGGGCAGAAATTTTTCATTTTTCCTTTACCCGGTATTTGTGTACGTCTACTACAACCTGGTTCATTGGTTGATCCTATACGACTTGTGTGTGTGTGTGTGTGTGTATGTGTGCATACACGAGACACGCCAACTGACCATTATGCAGATTTCTAATGATTAGATATATCGGTCCTACCTCGGTAAAATGAATGTAATGTACCTTTGCAGAATTCAACCCTTACTACGTTCATCCTGCCCCGTTGGTACTTCCCTAATTCGTTATCTTGACTAACGACCTCTTGTCTTTTACTTGAGAGAGAAAGAGGAGGGTTGGTAATTTAAAAATAAGTTGAAGAAATTTCCGAACTTAATTCTGCATAATCTTGAAACAACACACTTCACTATCATAAGGGATCAAGCAATTCATATAAAGATTTCATTTAATTGCGAGATTATTCTTTTTGTTTTACGATGGATAATTTTGCTACGAAGATAATATTCTAATAGTTTTGAAATAAATTATATTTGGTCAGTGTTTAATACGTGAGTTGTAAATTACCTTAAATTCGGAATAAAATACTGATCGAAAAGAGTTAATTCTTTTCGAATAACTGGGGAAAAAAAACTAGTTGATGTTTTTGATAATCTTGAAGTCTTGTTCGATTACATTTGCCGTACTGTGGGAAGTACGTGCCAAAGGCTAAAGAGTTAATATTGTCGCACAGGTGTTGCCATAACGAGGGTCTTCTCGTGTCTCCTTAATACACAGGTCGTTGGAAACACCAGCCAAGTGGAAAAGCAGTACGGCGCGGTCTCGAAGCGTAACAACGGTAGGAAAGCGTCGCTTTATGCTGTTTACGAGTACAGTAATCTTTAAAGCGGCCTGCTAACTGTGACACCAAAAGAACGTTTCGATGCTGCTACCAAGGAAAGAGCATAAGGAAAACATTTTCACGATCCTTGCCAAGAATATATATAGTATCTTGAAGGTATTCTTACGAAATATGTAATACATCTAGCAAAGTTGTGAAACATAAATTGCTGGCAATGTTAAATAAGAAATAATTCTTTGTTCTTATCTTTTGGCTCGATCATTTTTTTCTCAAATATTTTCGCATATAAAACAAAAATAAAATGTCAAAATGTTCAAAGTATGTCTGTAGCCATTTTTTTGTCTTTTTTTGTTGTCATTAATTTTGACCAGTTGGAAAAGTAGTTTGTAAGGAGATGCTACAGTGTTGTGGGTTCCTTTGATAGAATCCGTGAATGATTCGTCGAATGTTAATGTACCATCACATTAATATTCATGAGTAGTCTATCTCTCGCGCGTCCCAACATTTACAACTGAAACGGATACGTATGAGGCTGTGCTCTCAGGCACCCTCTTTCTCTTTTATCTTTCTCTCTTTCTTTCTCTTCCTCTTTTATTCTTTCTCTTTATTTTTCTTTCTTTCTTTCTTTCTTTCTTTCGGATGCATTTCTCGAGAACCGAGTACGGTGACATCGAGAAGAAACGAAGGAAGGATGCGGTCGGGCCGACGCGTTCGCTTTTTTGATGAATAAAGAATGTCAGAGTAAGATTTTATTGAATCTACTAGAAAAGATACGTCATTGCAGAATGATCGGCTCTCTTAAAATTTCCTTCCAGGTCGGCGACTTTTTCATTGGATTACGTAGCTCGATATAGCGGCTGTAAGTTATGCTCAATATTAGCATATTTCAAGCTGTATAATTTATGCATCCATTACATCACCAGGGAGAAAAGGGGAAAAAGTTAAAGGGGTGGACTTCGTACATTACGTTGGATTCAAAAAGGGGACGACGACGACGACGACGACGACGACGA
>NW_015148974.1:2473735-2497965 GCF_001465965.1 Polistes dominula | reverse complement strand
GACGACGACGACGACGATGAGGATGAGGATGAGAACGAGGACGAGGACGAGGACGAAGAGAAGGCTCACTACCGAATCGAGGAAGTCTCGTTTATTGATTTTATCTCCTAACAAAATACGTACGTTCGCATGATTAATTGCCTTAAATTTGGACGCATCAATTACGTCGCCTCGAAATATTCCAGATACCTATATAGTCTCGTTGGGCTACGATACGAACACGCACGCGAGAACAGGTTTAATGCTTGCTACGCTTCATGAATAATTATTAAAAGATTTAAATTATCCTTTTCGATAAACATCGAACCATTAGGAAAAGTTGTAAATAAACGAGATCTTCGCGCCGTTCCGTTGTACATATATACATACATACCCTACACAAGTAGGTACTGGTAATGCGGCGTGTTCCTTAATATGTAAATACCTATATATATATATATATGACTATATATTACCTACATATATATATATATACTTACTTAAATACATAGACAAAATAATTAAAGTCGTAGTTCAAATTCGCTAAACGAAAATAGGCCTGGTAAGATACCCCTATACATGGATTTAGATTCGATTATTATTATGAACTAAACCATACCTATATATACTTTATTTCTGCCTGTGTGTTCCTGCATTTCGCATTATTATCTCGATGATAATACTAATTAAAGTGCCTCCGGCCAATCGTAATAACACTTTCCACGTAATATGTGCACCTAATCCAAAGTAGCGGCATATGGTCGAACATGCCGTGCTCTTACGAAGAGCCTGTAATGCTCTATACTCAGTTACGCTTCTTATTTCTCCTAGACTTAAATTTTCCCATTAAAATATTATACCGTTCGCCATTTACAGCTCGTACAGAGGATACTTCGCAAGGTAATATTATCGATCAGTCAACTTCACGGGGGTACAACATAAAAGCAGGAGGAGAAATGAGAAGATGAAGAATTCCGATTTATGGTCTTCCTTTCTCGGAAATTATTTATCTTATTATTGTTGTTGATATTGTCCTACTATCATATCTGTTCGAATATTTTTTGCGTTACAGTATCTTCGTAAAAATATCAATGCATATAACATAAAAAATTATTATTCCTTTTGTTCAGTACCAAATCTTTTGTAGGCGATAAACTTTATATTTGTTATTTTTTATAATATTCAATTTCTGTGAAACACATCCTGCGATAAGCCTATGAAATAAAATATCATGAAATACAATAGGCAGCAAGTATAAGGTATTGTTTACCTAAATATTAAGAAATTCCAAAGGGCCATAAATTCCCAAACTATCTCAATGATCAAAGAAACATATGGTGCGATGAAAACCCTTTAAACCGTGTCGGGCCCTTCTGAAGGTTTTTGATTCATATCTAAGCACGTACGATTACCATAAAAAGAAATAACATTCCGATGCTCTAGATCATGTTTCTTTATGCATTGTTTCCCTTTCCCAAAAACATAAGATTTTCCTTCGGGAGACCCTGGTGGGTGGACCTTCCTACTATTGGCCAATAAGTCCCATTTAGGTCGTTCCCTCTCCAAAAGGGTGTAACTAACTTATGTATAAAAATCAGTGAAATAATATAAGAAGGGTTCTGTCCATTAAGTACTCTTGCCTGTAATACACATTGTCTGTTATACATCATACATTTATACAGTTTACATCGAACAATTGTAACATAATCGCCAAGACTCAAATTAATAAATCATTGTTGACTAAAGAAGTGTCTTTAGTATACTACAAAACCACTCACACTGTATTAATTTACCGTCGTGAGACTTTCCGTACAAACTCGTGTATAATTGCAACTTAAAACCTGTACGTTAGTTTGAAATGGATTCGCGTCAGCATAACATATAGTGCGCGCGAACACCTCTAAAGTACAATTTTAAATAAGGAAAAACAAAGCTATATACCTTTTATTCTTCTATTTAAGATGTCAGATTTTTCTTTTTTCTTACCGTGTTGATAAAATTAAAATGTCATGTACTTTTCCCTTGTAATTCTTGATAATTTGACCAAGAAAAGGAAAACTACTACGTTTAAAGATAAAACGAAGAAATAAAATAATCGTTTCGATATTTTTAAAATTAAAATATATGTATATGTATATCGTTAGTAATATAATTGTGATAAAAATAAGTTGATACCAAAATCAAGTACTTGAGTTATTACGAATTATCAATACGTCAGAACAACACTTATACCTGCTTTATAAGTGGTATGTCGTGCGAAATAGCACTCTCACCTTGTCGTGTACTCGTCCGATCTTCCGTGTTGTACCGTGATAACGTTCCCGATACTCTCTCGTTAATTGTGAGCGGAAAGCAGTCGAGTCATACGTTATCCTAATTATGCACATAATAAATTACATGCAAAAGCACGCGTCGAGTTTTCTCCTTCTTTCTCTTTCTCTCTTTATACTGTTTTAGTCAATGTTTGCTTATGTACATAAACACATAAAACGAGCATACTCGTTTTTTACGTTAAATAACATTGGACAGATGTGTATACATGTACTTACACAGTAGTGAGAGAAAGAGAGGGGAAAGAGTAAATGAGAGAGGAGAGTTGGTGAATTTACTAAGAACCATCTTCGAATGAAATCGTTAAGGCAACGGCACTTTTGCAATGAAAACGAAATAAGTAAACGTGCTCTCTTCTACCCTTCTATCCTTTCTTTTCCTCCTCCCTTTTCGACTCTTCCAGCTTCTCTCCTCTCTCTTTCTCTCTCTCTCTCTCTCACTTCCTTCTTCTCTGTACTGTGGTCATGGTAATTAGATATGGTATCTTTGAGCTAATTAAATCACTTTTTTACTTGATTAATTAGTAGTCGGTTGAGACTCTCCTTCTACGTTTCGTTACACGCCGAGGACGTATCACGAGTATGACCCTGTGCACGATGAACAAACGCTATTATACATTCGAGCTGTTGCGATTCGTCGAGTTCTTTGCTTTTAAAGAGTGGTGATACTTTTGCCGGCATTGGTTGAAAGGTGAGACGTTGTTCGATGGTATTCAGGCCGATATACCGCAAGTAGTAGCCGTTTCGATCTGATCATGGATAAAATCCAATCCCATCGTGAGACGTATGGAAATACAAGAGACGTTTCTAAGGAGGAGATCTTTATGAACAGAAAATAAGGATGAGAGTATAGGACGTGCACGCGTGTCGATACGTTACGATTTACGATAAAGATAAGTGGGTAGATAGAAATTGATAGATAAATTGCTTGATTCTCAAGGAGGATAAAATCAAATATAGAAATATTACTAACAAAGATGAAACTTCCTTTTAACTTGGGGTTCTTAGAAAGACTTCAATAGGTTATAATATGCAAGATGATACGATATATATATCCAATGATAATAATAATAATAATAATAATAATAATAATAATAATAATAATAATAATAATAATAATAATAATAATAATAATAAAGATAAGTTTAAGTATAAAGATAATAAACTAATAACCTTTTTATGCAAGCTGTTCCTATGTAGCTCGTTGAAAGTATTTCTTTTTATTTCTTTTTATTTGACATTGAAGGAAATAATATAATAAAAAACATGTGTACAGATCACACATGATAGAAATGAAATCTTCAAAAAACCCAGCTTCGAGAGAATGAGAAGAATGCACAGTATTAAAAGTAAGATTGTACGGTTTATTTATTATAATATTGTTACCATATATACCAAAGGAAACCGGTATGATTTGGGGTGGGAGTATCTGACAAAAACTATGACTTTCCAATTTTTAGCAATTAAGATGGAGTGCCGAATGCGATAGCCATAGATAGACACAAAAATTGTAGAATGTTTGTCAACGGAAAGATACATCATCCTAACTTAAGAAAATATAATATATCCTTTTATGAAACTCAGGTATATAATAGTCAGATATAGATAAAAATAAATAGAGAAAGTCAGAAAGAGGGAGAAAATGGAAGATCTTCTCTTTTCCATTTCTTTCTCGCTTCGTTGTATCGTATAATGGATTTAGGGGACGAAGGTCGAATAATCTTGCGAATACATTTTCTTCTGTCTCTGTTTTTCATCGTTGAACGTGATTATAATTCTCTGTCGAAGAAACCTTCGTTGACTTTCTCCAAAGCCCTGGGATTCTTTCGGTCAGGATGAAGCAGCCGTTATGCGTAGAAATGAAAAAATTTTCTTTTATTGGTAGTATGGTAATAAAGTTTCCATTCTTGAGTTTCTTCTGCTTTTCTCGAAGGATGGATACTGAAACTTTCTATGTCGGTGGCTCGACTTTACCTTACCGATCAAAGTACAGATTAACTTTTCCCTTGAAGTGTGACGAAATATCGATTGCATTGTTAAATCGATCTAGAAATTTTTATTTTTTAGAATGAAAAATAAACTCCAATAATTACATAATCTTCGTAATGCAATAATGTGTTTATGTATTATATATACCTATTTATGGTTACAAGAACGAATCGATGTATAAGAATTTTTTATTAATAAGAAAATTAGGAAATAATCTTTTAAAAATCGTGTGCCATTGAAAATATCATAAAATAAATTTTAAAAGAGGATGATTGATTCGACGATTAATTCATTCTTAGTTGCCTGGTCAACTTTATTAGTCGAAGTACGTTTCAAGGGTAGCGCGAGTAGTGTTAAAGGGGTTGTTTCGTTGAAGACGACATTAACCAGTCGACGAGATAAGTGAACTCCTTAGAATTTCAGCTGACTCCAATGCCTTTCCTAGTTACCGTCGCATACGTTGCAATCTGCATTTTTAAACATCTCAAGCATCTTACCAAATGCCACCTGCTTCATATCTAAAAAGAGCCAAGGAAGAAGAAGAGGAAGAAGAAGAAGCTTCTTCAACGTCTCAACGTCTTTTGAGATTGAGGTCGTACCAAGATAATTACGCTTATTAACATCGTCGAGTTGTGGGCGTTCCTTTCCTATCTTTCTATTATCATTTAAACTGATACACAATCGACGATTCAATTGCTGTCATATGACAAAAATTTTAAATTAGCCCAAAAAATTTGCTTATTTTACTACTGTAATACTAGAGTATTGCACTCGTGTGTATTTTATTAGTAGTATAGTATTTTATTCCATAAAACAGTTTATGTTTAGTACTAAACATGCATAGATGTATATTGCATTTGAAATATTTTATTTTTGGAACCCCTCTGTAATAAACTATATTATTTATAATTTTGTTTTAAATAATTTTCGAAAATAGGTCACATATTATAGTAGAGTGATTTGGGACTTCAAGAGATTCTCTTTTCCAAAGATAATAAAAAGTATTTATTATTTGAGATAATGATTGAAAAACAATTTTTTGTGATTCTAAATTTTCCTCATTTGATTATGATTCATTTATAAATTTATCATTAGGTAAATATTATTGGTTAATTTCCATCTGTTTGCGAGTCAGAATTTAATAAAGAATTTACTGACTTGTTACTACTAATGCTTCTTATTTGTAAAAAAAAACCTGATAGTCTGGAATCATTGCATATTATTTTCAAAGATCTGACTGCAACTGTGGTATTTTCGGCAACTCGTAAGAATATTTTACGATTTACGAGAACTTTTCCGAAAACCTCTTACAAATTAATTACTTTCCTTGTTTCGACGTAAAGTAGAAGCTACAATTTTGAAGTTTAAGCCCATTAAAAATGTAACGTAGGTTATAGGTTAAGAAAAGCTGTATTATATATATATTTTTTTGACCCTTTTACAAATGTGAAAAATATAAAACTACATATTTTACACCAAAAGATTTCGAGTTTTATTCTTATTCTTTTATAACTTTCACATATTTTTTTTCTACCTGTTATTGAATTTTTATCGGATTGCCAAAACAATTCTTGTAGTATAAAAATAAATAAACTAAATAAACTAAATAATAAAGACTAAAGTATATCGTTTGGTTTTAGTCTATAGTCCTTGCAATAAACCGAGTTAATAATAGAGGTAAACAAATCACGTACTTGAGACGTGAGAATGTTCATCACCTTCGGATATTGTAACATTGATTATGATGCAATCCTGACAATAACCTGTGTAAATTCGATTCTGAATTCAACAATTAGCTATCGTTCGCTAATCAATAATTGAATTTCTTCGTTTCTATCTCGTAACACTTAATACGTGAATGTTTAGTGTACCACTAATTCGATTCGTTGTACAGACTTCAGTTCGTTGTACAACAATTTGATTACGACTGATAAGGCCACTGTACACGTTGGAATATATAGCGATACACGTATAGATTTCTGTTTCATGATACATGTTGCAAGGTATATATGTACATATTTATGTAGTTCGACATCAGAATCAATCAGCATCGAGAAAAAGGAATGTATTTCAATGTTGATATAACACAACAAACTAAGAAAAATTGGTATTGTAGAGAGAAATTGAAATTGATACGGGTTTTATGAAATTTAACAATAAGATTTCCATCTATGCATCTCAACACTTTTGTTCTATTGATTATTCCTTTTTAAGAGAGAAATATAGAAGGAACAAACGATATTAAAAAGCCATTAAATTCTTATAATTAGTTTTGTAAATTGTTATTATTGATGTTATTAAAAAAATAAAATAAATATTTAAAGTGTGTTATGGGTATGTATCAGATATTTTCTTTTTCTTCACTTCAGTTAGAGTTCAAGGTGGTCCCATGTGCTTTTCTTTTTTTTTTTTTAAATAATTCCAAAACAATTGATAAACAATAAAGAAAGCAAGTGTATTAAAACCGATATGCTTTCGAAGACCGGGAAAGAAATGAAAAGGTACGTGAACAGCGAAACGACGTCAAAAATACCATAAATGTGTGCATATGGAAAGAAGAGGTTGAACAAGAGGGGGTGTGGCGTTGATCAGTTTATCCCGTTTTATGCATACGGCGAACTTCCACGGTGCATGACGAGAAAAATCTGTTTTCCTAGAAAATATTTTTATGCGTGCCGAGATATTATTTTCATAGTACTTACGTAAGCGTATCAAGTACGCACTAATACGTTGCACTGCTTTAATCTTTCTTTATCATATGTAAAAAAAGAAATCTATTCTCTCTATTATATTCAAAGATAAAATTAATCAAAATGATTTCCATGGTAATTTTAATACAAGATACTCTGTTATTACAAATAAAAATATTATTTTATGAAATATTCTTATATTATTATAATTACTTTTATCGCAATAAATTCCTTTGAATTCATTAATAATGTTGAAGTATCTCTTTCGTTTAACTCTTTGCGTAATACCGTAGCATATTTGCGTTCTACGTAAACCATCAATTTATCCAAGGAACTCATATTGTATGTGTTTGGTGAAAATAATTGATAGGTCTGAAAAAGGTTATATGTGTTTTATGTAAGTACATCGATATTAGCGTGTAGGCAGAAATTTGAACTGGCAATTTGAAAAGACTATCGTGACAGCGGCTTGTCCTCGTGGAACGTTTAGCTTTGAGCCGTCCTGTCTTCAAAAGGTTAAAGAAAAGTTACACTATTCGAAAATAATAGATAAAACAATTTTAAACAAATCTATAAAAATTTCAAATTAATTCTAACAGTTAAATAAGGTACTTAAGGTATAAGTCAAGTAGGTAAGGTTTTTATGTTTTTATTCTTTCATCTTTTTCTTCCACAATTTTCGTAACTCTCACTTCATCGTTTTTTTCTTTGCTTCTTTATTTTTTTTTCTTTTATATTTATATCCTTAGCTTTAGGTTAAGGATATAATACACGCGAACGCCCACGCCAGAACAAAAGTACGGGTACCAAAGGTACATAAAGGCTCAGAGTCGAAGCTCGATACATGTCGTAGGTTGTACACGGTCGTCGGTCGTTACCTCGCTTTTTGTGGTAACAGAAATGAGGCGTCAAATGACTAAGGCTGGAGCTCTGTCCGTACCAGACTTCGCCCATTTGTTGCAGAGTTTCTTTTTGACGTCCAATCGAGTTTGTGGTTTAACTCGTTGAGCCGTACGAACGCATCTGTGTTACTCGAACTCTCGCGTTTTACTTCCGCTTAAATCGACCAAACGGGCGCTCAGGGACGACCGAAGTTTTGCGCGAGAAAAAAAACTATTGTACTAGGACTATTACTGGCACGTTGTGTTTCATTTTAAGATGTAGGTATAATTATTCTTTTCCAGAAAAAAGAAATATATATATATATATATATATATATATATATATATATATATATATATCTTATATAAATAAAGATTGTTTTCTATATTTTCGATTAGATATGACTAGAATCAAATTTGATGATAACTTTGTGTGATACGACTTAAGATATGCATATGGGTTGCATATATCCAACTTTCAATTTTTTATTCAAATGATATCTTTATTATTTATACGATTAATGTGGCTTAAACTTTAAGTAATAAAAAATTAAGTCGGTATAGAAAGAGTTTATAGATAATACAAACTTCATTCATCCATTTATTAATAGATAATGCAAGGAAATCGATGTTAATTAAAATTTATTAAATAATTAATACACTGCAATAACAACGTTAAGAAATAATTTCGAAACATTAATTTCGTCTTAAGGTTATCCATATTTATGTCGGCTTTAAGTAAATTCGTTATATCCGTTTTCGATCTACGATACGGTTTACAAACGATTGAAGGTCTGTCTATAAAGAAGTAAAAGGTAGGAAAAGGTTGGAGAAGGGAGGAGTAGAAACCGACGATCGAACCAATATCTTATCGAAGCGCGAGTTTCCTTTCAGACCTCATTACCTTTTCTTCAAACGATTGTTCCGCTAAACACTCAACGAGCAAATTGCTTGTCATTAACCATGCCGCTTTTCTCTCGGACGAATTATACGTAGTGAGACGATTTGATGAGCTCGCGGGAAAAGGAAGCGGAGCGCGATAAATTTGTCAATTTTAAATACGATTACCGGTGCCTCGGAGATTTGCTTCGACGCAACTCAAGGAGAACGAAGAAGGGGACGATAACGTTGCTTGTAGGTGGTGGTGGTAGTAGTAGTAGTAGTAGAAGAGGTAGTCACAGAGCAATTATTTTCAGGAACTCTTGCGTTTCTTTCCTCGTTTTCCTTTATTTTTTTAATCTCTTTTTCTCTTTCTCCCTTTATCTCTTTCTCTTACCCCTTCTCGATACTTTTCCTATAGTTTGATCTTTCTTTTTCAAACCCACCTCCTTATCTCCATCTTCCTTTTTTTCCACTTTTTCTCTTCATTCTACGATAGTACTTGATTTCCTCTTCGTTTCTCCTAAATTTCGAATTATTTTTGCTTTTGTTTTTGTTTTATTTTTATTTTACTTTACTTTATTTAGACTAAGAGAAAGAGATGCGCGATGTTTTTGTCTCTTCTATTCCATTTATCTTTTCTTTTTTTTACCTTATCCCTTTTTCCTTTTTTTGGTGCTTTATACCCAGACTTTCTTAGCAGTCGTGGAAATACCACCATTACGTTTTCACCAAGGCAAGAACAAACGTTAATCTATTTCTTGTTATCCTCGTTCATGGAATCGCAAAGTAATCGTTTCTACGTTAACCAAGTTACATTTGCGAGGAATGTTATTTCTAATGAAAGTTTCATGTTCAAACTCTACAATGGATTTTATACATTATCATCATCATCATCATCATCATCATCATCATCATCATCATCATCATCATCATCATCATCATCATCATCATCATCANTCATCATCATCATCATCATCATCATCATCATCATCATCATCATCATCATCATCATCATCATCATCATCATCATCAACAACATCATCATCATCGGTGGGGTGCCTATCAAAGATAGTTTGTGGAAAGGTATTTTCTTATGAAATTCATTATCTCGTCTTGTCTTAAATTTGAACACTCGTTCAAGGAAAACCCTTAAGATTTGTTACAACGAAGAAAAGAAAAAAAGGAATAAGAATAAAAATAATAATAATAATAAGAAGAATAATAAGAAGAAAGGCTAACGAGAAGGAGTCGAAAAAAAATTCTCTTTCGAGTTTCGCTGAGAAAATTTGCATTTCCAACGAGGAGTCGTGAGTCGAGCCTTCTCGCTCAAGAGCTGAGAGAAAGCGAAAGAGAAAGAGAAAGAGATAGAGAAAGGAAAAGAGAAAGGGAAAATAAAAAGAGAAATACAGGAATCTCAAGAAGAAGAAGAAGAAGAAGAAGAAACTTTAAGAAAGATGGCTGAACGTTTCGCGAGTTCCTTACAAGGTTACAGAGCAATTATGGAATTCGTACGATTTTAAGTCGCAGAAAATAAGAAAGGAAAAAGGGGAGAAAGATATAGAGAGAGAGAGAGAGAGATGGACAGAAATACAGACAGACACAGAGAAAAGGAGAGAGAGAGAGAGAGAGAGAGAGAGAGAGAGAGAAAGAAAGAGAGTATCGAGCTAGTCGGTACCGGCTTTTTCTTTGCCATAGCTCTTCACCGGGATACTGATCCATTAATAACTCTGATGTATGTGAGAATTTCTCGTTACGACTGGTACAGGCAGCGCACGCCATAAATTGACAGTTTCCCTGGGGGCGCGCAATAACTTCTACAACGTAAATTAACGAATGAGTTGCAGTTTGTACTTTGGAGTGACGTCGCCTGCTAGTTCCGCTGCTTTGACAAGCTTAAACAGATTCTCCCGTTGCCGAACGACTTTCACAGTTGGTTCCTCCCCCTTCCCCTCCTACCTCCTCTTCCACCTCCTTCGCCACCTCCTTTTCCTTTGCTTCCTTCTTCGTTCACTCCTTCAAACGTATCTCCTCCTACCGTCCTTCTTCTCTCCTCCTCCTTCAACCTTTTACCATTCTCCCTACCCTTCCCTTGCCTTCCCTTCCTCCCACCCACCCCCTCCATCTCTTCATCATTATTTTAACGCCCGTCTGATCTCTCACCGTGTAATTATTTTACAAACCCTTTCTTTTTCGGGCCGCCTCTTTACGAACCTCTGCTATAAACGACGATCGATCGTTTTGTTAAATGTTCCAAGTTCTTCGTGTTCCTAAGTATTATATACATATATAGTCGTTCAATTGACAGAGTTATATATTATTTTACTCGATATTTTGATTGTTTTCTTAATTTATGATATTAAGTCACGAAGTTAAACATTTATTTTATCAACAATCAAACGATATCTTTATAGATTTGTGTGTATTATATTGTTTAATTACAAATTAAACGTTACTTTTTTCTATATTACGATACAATCGATCGCAGATTATATTTATTTTGATATGTTATATATATATACGATATGTCTGACCCTCACTTTTATTAGGGATTTACTCTTAAAGGGAAAATATAAAAAATTTTGGAAGACATTCCGAAGTATGTGATCGTTTTTAATGATATAGGAATGCGAATGAAGTATGAGTGTCCCCCGAAGAGTGATGCAAATCGTCAAAACAAAGGTGCCCAATTGACGAATGAAGGGATGCGCGTGAAATGTAGTGATGCTAGACAAGGGACACGCTTAATATATAGATAACCTTTAAACGATTAATAGAATATATCAATCAATCAATCGTTCTATCAAAATCAGTCGCTTGCAGTTTGATGACCCAAAATTTTGTTGGTTGTTGAATAAGTCGATCTTACATAGGGGTTTATTTTTCTAACTATTTTCTTTTCATATATCTCGTGATGCATAGAAGCGCGATTTTTGATGCAATGGTAAAGAGTATGTGAAGTCAAACTGTTCTATAGAACAGGAAGTATACGAAGAGAGCAAGCAATTTCAACACCGAGAATAAACAAATGTAAAGCAAGACAGAGAAAGAGAGAAAGCGTACTCGTGCATTAGCTTGTTATACGAGGAGATTTTCTCTTTCTCTCTCTTTCCCTTGTTTACACTCATTTGCTTACCCCATTCTACTGGACTTGGATGGACACGCAACCGAAAGCAACAGTCGCCGATAAAAAGACCGATAACGAAGACCGAGTAGGTTGCACTTACTAAATTTCTTGCTCGCTTGTAAATCTAGAGGGTACCAAGGGACTTCTCTTTGTTTACCTGGTAAAACGATTAATTAAAGAACTAGTAATTAGGTAAGACAATCTGTCAATTTATTGTAGCCGTTATAAAATAAAATAATTGTAGTTAATATATATATATATAATTGTAGTAGAGCATTTATTTTATGACTGTGAAATCAATTTGATCGTGACGTCAACTATTGATCGTACCGACGACTTTCATTCGATAAGTTATATACTTTAGGATTTCAATTTATTTTGTAATCTCGTTAGACGTAGATATTTCTCATTAATGTTTCACGCGTTATTTATGCATATATATATATATATATATATATATATATATATATATATATATATATTTCCAAAAATTCCAAAGCCGAGTTAGTAGTAGTAACAAGCATGCGTCGATTTACGGGGGATGCAATTTTGATTTGATTCAATATAATTTGTTCCAATGATATGGTTTAATATGTACGCAAGTCTCTATCCGATATGTTTAATTATATGAATAATATATTACCACTCAACGTTTTGTTGGTTATTTGCACCGGTGTGTAAAGCGAAAATGTGTGCACCGTGCAAGATAAGCGATGTGAGTATCAAAGATCCTTATCCGCTTGAAGGAACGAAATTTCAATTTATGTAGATAATATTTTTCATTAGATACGTTTTGATTGCTTTTTTTCACCAATGGAATGCTGATTGAAATCGATCGAGAAGCAATATTTTTAAAATAGAAAAAAAAAGAAGCTCTCAATGCCAATGTTCATAAAATTTATCGTATGGGGGTATTATATGAGAATTACAATTCTAAAAATAACAAATTATTTTCTTAGGATAGTCAGCAGTCTTGATGAGATTAATTTTGAGATTCGAAGTAAAGTGTTGCTTTATTTTACAGTACTCGAGCAAATTTCAACAGATGTTTAATACTAATGATAAGCCCTCGATAATTAAATTCCGCAATCCTTAGCGGTGATTACTTTCGGTACCAAAGCTTTATATAATCGAATAAAACATTCATTACGCTAGAGAATTTCTTCTGTCGTCCGGCGTAAAATTTAATTGAATAATTAACAACAACGAGTCTGAACGTGCTTCACGTGGCACGTCAAATAGTTTGGAACGGTGGGTGGGCGTATATACACTCGCATCAGAGACAAAAGAATTTCGTTATCATTTGGTATTTTTTGATAAACATATATTCCTCATGTTAAATTTCATTCACGTATCGTTGTTTTTCGATTTTTCTTTTCTTTCTTTCTCTGTATATCCTTCTCTCTCTCTCTCTCTCACTCAATCTTTTGTTGGTTGTTTTGTATTTTTACAAAAAACAACAAATTTGGTCGATGGATTTGGCACAATATCGTGCATTATTTGTATTCTCGTATTTTTCTCGTGCCGATTATCTTTCATTTTTCGTCAATATCTATATCTACTGACAAATTAATATGCAGGCAATAGATGTATGGCTAACGATGCAATATCCTTGTGCCTTTGTCCGAATAATGATGAAAAACCAGCATTGTTTGACTTTTATCAAGATCCGTTGTGATCGAAAAACCTTTTTCCCGATCTTTCTCCGTTTGCAACGATATAGAGCACCCCCAACGATGGCTCGAACGATCCTATCCTATCTTCTACGACGAGGTTACACTTGATTACACCGTAAATTATCTCCAAGAAGAAAACCGTAGAATTAAAGTAAGACTTTACTCGGTAGAGGAAAGAAGATTCGCTGTTTAAATTCTTTCTCACGTTCGTTCGTCGCAAGTTAAAGAACAAGTTTGCGGGTTTGCCCGAGGATGAAAAAAGAGAGCGGTCGACCGTTTGCGATATAAAGTTAAATTCCTCGCACGTTCGATTTCGATTTTTTTCCCCCTTTCTTTCTTCTTTCTTCTGTTCCTTTTTTTCTTTTTCTTTTTTTTTTTTGTATTCTTTTCTTATACCCTTTTTTTCTTACTCTATTGGCAAAAAAAGAAACAAATATCAAGAATGTTGAGTGTTACCAAAAAACGAAAAGTTTTAAATGTAACGATACCCCTATTGGACAATTTAAAAGAAAACTTTAACTAATATTTCGCGAATGAATTGTGTTTTGGAAAACATCAAGAACGTTCACCATAATATTTTTAAGAATCGAACACGACATTTTTTTAGCTTCGAAAAATTTATTGTTCTCAATTCTTCAAACTATTACAAATTTATTTTCACCATTATTTATAATATTTTCAAGTGAAATAAAGATTTTATAAAAATAATTAAACGCGTACAAAAATTAGAACCAAAGTACACCTAACTCGAACTCGATATGATTACTTTGTAATCACTTGTTACAGTACGTCGAAGACATTTTTTCTTTTTCATTCGTTCGATTGAAAAGTGACATTGACACCAACGTTATTCGAAGCGTCGAATGCAGAAAAAGGTGAGTACCGACTAAAAGGACGATCAAAATCACGCGTGGCACGTAACCGTCGACGAAGGTCGTTTGTGCGTTTGATCGCTAAGAAGAAAAGCACACTGGGGGGTGCAGTGAGGTAGAGTATTCGGAAACTTGAAAGGGCCTCTTCCACCAACACTAATTTACTATAGGTATTAGTATTCCTCTGAAACGTACCCAAGTCTCTCTTCCTCTCTCTTCATCTTTTGAACATGTTCGTTAGGTCGTGTATCATATACGCTTGATCTATGTAGTACGTTTGTGCGTAATACCATAGCTATTCGGCTTCTGTTACTCGGCTCTGACTAACCTCGATTTCGTAGTAATTTCCGGTTCATCTGCTGGCATATCGTCATTGTGTAAAGGCGATTGTAGGTAGTTTGTGTGAGAGAGAGAGGGAGAAAGAGCGATGAGAAGAGAGAAAGAGAGAGAGAGAGAGAGCGAGAGAGAGAGAGAGATAGGATGAGATGCACGTCAATAAGGACGAACTACTCAGGATGGCTAGCGACGTCGAGGGATTCGTCTGGTTATGATGCAGGAAATAGATAATCATCGAGCGCTTAATTATCTTTCAGCCATGTAGCGAAATGAAGAGACCCAGAGTTCCCTTCAACGTACACATTTATTGATGTTACTCGTTTCAAAACTTGTTTTTATTTAATAACGTTAATTATTTATACGTAATCGAATAGTAGTTAATATCTTTTGAACAAGAAAAAATATATATAAGAAATACGAGTTATTTGCGTTTTCTTTTTTCTATTTTATTTCTTTTTTCTATAGCAAAAGGAAACGTTGCTTGAACCATTGAATCTAGCGTTTAAACTTCATCTTTGGATCCTTAAATTTTAACGGTAATTCGACAGTAACAAGGCTGAGCTTAATTAAATCGCATTCGATATCGCGGGTTGATCGTGTGTCTAGACTAAAGTGAGTTATTCGGTACTTAAATCGAATAATTCAACGAATAAAATGGATTTGGGCATAGGTTCGATAAAACGCACTGGCAGTGAATTTACGACGAGTTTAATGATCGTCCTTCGAGTTCCTTCCACGAGGTGTAAGTAATCGTCAAAGAGGTGATACTTCCTTCGAAAGACGAAGATAGAGTCCTATAAGAGGAAAAGAGAAGAAAAGTCACGTAAATAATAGGACAAATTGTTAAAAGGTTAACATTTTGCATAGTATTGAAACAAATAATGCTTTTTTTGTTTACTTTTCGTTTTCTTTCTTACTATTGTTTAAATATAATATTTATAGATATTTATCCTTACAGATAGTTAGATATCATAGAAAATGAAAAGAAACAATAGCGCTGTGTAGTTATTGTGCAATGGTCGACATTTAAAAAAGTAAGTTAGGTATAAACCGAGCAGTACGTATATTCGTTTACGCATATATGTTTTCATGTGCGCGCGCTTCTTGATGTAGAGAACTAGGGTGCGAGGTACGGGACCGGCAGGAATGACTAAGGTACTGAATACAGGGCAACTGAGATAATTATTTCCGTGGTCGGTCGGCCAGCCCATTTAACCTATAAAATTTGCATATACGGCTCTTAGGCAGCTCATGGCTCCCGAAGTCTTCTTTCTCTTTCTCTCTCTTTCTCTCTTTCTCTCTCTTTCTCTAATTTTTTTCTTTCTCTTTCTTTTTCTAAAGTTAACGCTCACGCTCGCTTGCTCGCTCGTTCGTTTTGCGTTTTAATAAAAAGTCTTTGCGCCTGGCGTGTCAACGAACATTTCAGAAAAATTTATTTTTCTTCTCGGTCGTCGTCATCATCGTAGTTACGCGGTCGGAGTTTATTCGACGTCGCACGAAATGCCTTAACTGAAAAAAATCTACGATTCATTTCTTTAATTTGCACAGCTCAAACGAAGATGCGAACAGCTGTGCGGGAGCCCAGAAGGTTTCGTTCGTTTAACTTCCTTGAACGTTTCATAATGAGATCTATCGGGTTAAAGATTAAGGCAGGAAAAAAAAACAAAGAAATAGAATAAATTAGAAGTTGGTTGATATGTAACCGATTTATTAAATAATTTGAATATCTACTTACTATTTAGCGAAATTTATGTTTTAATGTTGTTTCTATTAAATAAAATGATATAAATAAAAAAAAAACTAAATGATTTTATTCACGTTTTAATAATAAATCTGTAAAATGACTTTATCGAAGAATAAAAAATGTATCTATAAAACAACTATACCAATACAGTTTACTTCAAAATTTGATCTATTCTTTTCGATATCCTTATCGATACTTTATTTGAATAATATCATATTGGATATATATCTAAATGCTATATTTTTCTATTTTCGATTCATATCAATTTCCTTTTTACGTTTTTACTCGATGATTTCACGATTGCGATAATATAAACTCGCAAACGGTAGCGGTGAATCTCAAATTTGTGATTCGTCTTTTCGTATGATTGAGTACGTATGTATATATGTACGTAAGTACTTACACATATGCAAGTATCGCCAGAAGGCAGAAGTGCCTTGCATCGAAACGTTCCTCAGAAAACGTATAGCGGGTTTTCCAGTGCCTACATTGAAATTCCTCCTGATTGAATTTCGATTACTCTTCGGTCACCAACGGTACCGGTAGCGGCTGCAAATAGAGTATGACGTACGAATGTAGGTAATCGGAATTTCATAATTTTCACAAATATATGCGTATTTTTCGTAAATAGAATGTTGCGCAACATTTATGCGTTCAAAAATACAACGTTTCTTTGCAAAAACTCATTTCATAATTTTCTTTATTTTCTTTTTTGTTTATCTTACTAGTTTGGTTTTATCTCATGAGAATAATACCATTAAAACCAACGTTTAAATTCTGATTGTTCCTGTGAGGGATTAATTATGTGCTGGTATTAGCATGATTGCATTAACGTATATATTAGCTTACATCAATGATGAACTTATTATATCTTATTATTATACTTTTGACATTATTATTTTTTAATATAATTAAACTAGATTATAATGTCTCATTTTACGTCCGTACATTTATTTGACATCATTATACCATTGATTAATATTTGAATATTAATGAATTCTATTATAACTGACAATTTTGTAATAAGATTTTACTTCAATTTAAAAGCTATATTTAATTATTCAATTTCATTTTATTTAATATTCAGAAGATCGTGATTGCAGATAATTTCCGAATAAGCATTTGATAATATAATAAAGTTAACTTTTTGGCTCGTTGCGTATTGTCGACCAATTGCCGGAAACCATTGGATTCGAGAGAATATATGAATTTATAAGCATTTGGTTGCAGCGATCATGAAAACATAAACGATTGGTCGGAATGTGTGAGAACCATGAAATGAGAATTAATAGTTGGCATATCTTTTATATGAATGTTTATTTAATTTGAAATTAGGATTAGACGTATAAAGTATGATCCTAAAAAAAGAATATTCCAGTTCTTGTAATCTTCACTTTTTTCCAATTTATTTATCTTCGGAATGAAAGAAGTTAATCTTAGCTTGTAATAGATTCTCATCGACTAAATTGTACACATCATGATGTACTATTTGATTAAACGTGTCTGTGTAAGTGTGCATGTTCTGTAGATTCTTAGAGTTCATTGATCATTCAAAGCTAGGATAGTTCACAAGACATATTATATAACATAACCTTTACTTTTTATTTTTCTAAAATGAACTAAATTATTAGAAAATAGAAGCGTGCTAGAAAAATTAGAAATCATATTTTAAATTGTTGCCATCGCGATGCTATATTATTTTATATAATAATATCTTTTACGTAGAGTCGAATTTTAAGACCTTGAATTTTTACTTCTCGCTATGTTAAGTGATTAAAACAAAAATAAACCAAAATTGAGTAATTAGAGTCAGTTTTTAATTAGTTAATTAATTATTAACTAAATCTTTTAATTTTTTCTTAAAATAAAAAAATATCAATCTTAAAAAGTTGTAGAGTAAATTTTCTTCTTCAAAGTATAGTCGAGTTCTTGCAGTTTTCTTCTTCTTCAATTAAAGTTGTTCAATTCATTTTTAAAGTAAAGTCGAGTCATCGCCTGTCTTTCTTATATATTCAAATAAAATAAAGTCGTTTCTTGTAGGAGATTTTATTTAAAAATGTAAAGTCATGCTCGTTACTTATACGAATTTCGTTAGGATTGTAAGACGGTTTATTTTCGTTTTTTATTTCTCGTTAAAAATTAGACTTAATTTCATAATAATAAATCTGATAAGAAACTAAAAGATTAATATCTTATATAAACGTCAAAGCTTCTACAAATTCTCTTAATAATAATATGATAATGAGTTTTCATGTATTTTCAGTCTTACAAGTTGTTTCTACCCTAATAAAAAATTCAAAGTCCATTTTGGCGAGCGGTCATCCTAGTTGTAAATAATTCACAGGAGCACATGCGACCAAGGAAGAATTCAAAAGCGTTCCCGTATTAATGTATATGAGGTGTAATTAGTTTACTGATTATTAAATAGGTTACCTCTTCTCCCTTAAACTTGCAACCCTTTTTGGGGATAGCGCGGGAATCAAAGTTTGGATAGAAGGAGGATACTCGTTGAGCGTGTTTTCGATTTCGATGACAACGACACGCAAAGCTTACCGATAGGAATTCGAATTGTAAGCCCTTTGACTCCATAAGTTACTCCACTCTCTTTTTATATATATATATCTGCGATCCTATGTCGAGCATTTCGCAAAGTTGTTTAGCGCCAGCAATCGTTAGGAGTTTATCGTCTAAACTTGGCATTCAGCGTCGTCGAAGCATCGTCGAAGGTAGCGAAAGGAAAGTTAAGCTAGCGAGACTTCCGCGGTGTTGGAAACGCCCTCTCGCTTCCATTTTCCTCAACACTGCCGGTCCTTACCTTTCAACACACCAATACCATCATCACTATCACCCTTTAACCCGTCCGTACTTCTCTCGACGTTCCTCTTTCCGTCACGTAATTTAACCATTGTTCTTGGCGTATTCGTGAGCCTCGGCGATATTCTTTTTGGAGGAGCAATTAATATGCCCTTAATTCCGTATCCGTTCAACGCGTAATATCCCTCCTCGGATGATCCAGGAACGAAGACGAAGTAGAATTAAACTTCGAGGATAGGATTTTGTGCTTTCGTGATCCCCGACATAAATGAACGTCGATGTAAACTCTCGAAAGAGGGCCCGAAAAGGAGGGAAGGAACGGAGGAACGAAGGAAGGAAGGAAGAAAGGAAAGGGTAGATGAATCGTGGGAGGTTTCTTCTTTCTTTTTCTTTCCCCTTCTAATCTCGTCTAATCAATACCAAAGTCTTGCGCTTACTCAATGTCACCGTCAGGGGCTATGAAGCTGGAGTTACTCTTGACAACGATTCTCTCTCTCTCTCTCTCTTTCTTTCTTATGAAAGAGAGAGCGAACAGCTTCTTCCGTTTCCCGCAGCGCAAATTCGTTAAAGTTCCTCGCACAACGTCGTCGCTGCTCTCGTTTTCTTCATCATCGCTTCTCAGAGCTTCTATCGCTTGCTTCGATTCGTAGATTACTTGCTACCACGAGTACGTCGTTCTTCGAATACTTCGCGATGTCACCTCGTTGCCGTAGGCCAACTCTCTTAAGTTTCCGTTCTTTTTCTTTCTTCTTTCTACTCTCTCTCTCTCTCTCTCTCTTTTTCTCTCAACTTGTCATCCTTCGTCTCGAACCTAATCTAAATCCAACCTTCGATAGGTCGCTTCGATAGATCGAGATAGATCGGGAAGGGTTTCTTCGCCCCTGGCGACTATTTTCAACCCTCTAGTTCAGTGGTTCTCAAAATGTAATTCCTCAACCCTTCAAGAGAGTAGAGGTCCTTTCGATTTCAAGAGAATAAATCCTTTTAAGAGAATGAAATTTGACAGAATCTTCTATCACCTTTTATACGAATTTTGTTGAACGAAGAAATCCAACAATGTAAAAGTTAAAAAAAAGTAAACGTTTTATTAGTGAATTTATATTTGAAGATATTTTATACGGAAATTTGGATCTCCTTGAGGTCGGATATTATATTTTTTGCTTTCTTTACCTCTGGGAATAATAACGAAAGTTAAGATGATCACCAGTACACATATAATAGTTTTCTTCAAACCATGCTTTCGAACGAAACGTCTGAGTATGTATGCAGGTTAGTTTTAGTAGATAGGTATATATATAAGTAGGTAGAAACGTGTACGGCAATTTTAAGGTCGCTTTCGACACCGGAAACAGGAAGCTTCGCTTTGCGAGTTTACGTTGCGAGATACACTTCCCCGACTTTGCGCACGTTCCTGGGGTTGCACGTTCATGAGATAAAGAGCAAAAGAAAAAAAAAAATATAAAGGATGCAGAGAGAGAGCGAAAAAAAAGAAAACAAGAGAAAAAGAAAGAAAAGAAAAGGGAGAAAGAGAAACAGCTTTTTCGTCCGGAAATTGTATGCCAATCTCGGAAAAAGACAATTACACGTGTAGTCGGAACAAAACGGTATCTTTGCGCGTTGTTTCGATCGATATTCTATCATATTGGTTAAGCTACCACTTTTCAATCAGTTTTCCATTTGCATCGGCAGTGCTTTTACACAACAGCGTAGATTACCTTTCCAGGTGACCAATTCATCGGTCGATGAGAAAAGTTCGTGATTTTTACGAGCGTAAAACGAGGAGACTTTTTCTTTTTGTCTGTAAAAAAAGAGAAAAAAAAGAAGGAGAATAAAAAGAAAAAAAAGAAAGAAGATAGAGAGAAGGAAAGAGAAAGAGAGAGAGAGAGAGAGAGAGAGAAATAAAGATGAAAAAAAAGGAAGAACTTTATTCGACTCAATCGTTTTGTACGATTTAATTTTTATCCAATCGGCTGTGAAAGGTGAATCGTATTGTCGTTAAAAAATTTATATTCGTCTGCGTCTCAGTGTTGATAACGATAAATAGAACGATTTTGTAAAGTTTTGAATTTTATTGGATAATTATTAATACCATTATATACGAGCATTAGAATCGTTAGAAATTTCTTTGATTTTTCCTATGTGGTAGAATTCGTTGTGTTATAGAAAGCAATTAAATTCAAGAGCAGGGGGAAAAGGTTCTCGTTTTGGGTAACACACGGCATGGGCTGTATTACATTAACGACGTTTCTTTCTGTTTAGCCTGTTGGTTTCGGATAGCAGTCTTTACTGTAGTCAAAAGAGAAGGAAACGTAAGAGGGGCCGATCGTTTCCAATCAGACGTGGGGCTATTAAAGGCCAATCGTTTCCCATTACGAGCAACCCTCCGTACTACGCTGTGAGCGTAGTAATGCAGTTTCCTTGCCACGCGGAATAACTTTCGATTTTTTAATCGGTCCTTGCTTACTGTCGTATACTTCAACAATTGCATTGAAAAATTTAGTTAAACATACACAGGAATGATGAAATCATTGATTACGTGAAAGTAAACACACAAATACTTTGAATCTATAATTGTTTAAATACGTATATTTACCGAATAAACGATAGCTACGTTTTTTTCAAATAATTAGAATAAAAAAAGTCATGATTTGCTTTATTACACATGATTATTTTTATTTTAATTTAAATTCTTTTACTACTTTAAGCTTTAAATTCATACCAAACTCGTGAAAATGTTCTTTATCCGGCTTCGCTATTGATTTCATTTTTTATTATTTTTATTAATTTCGATCAATAAAATACGGATGAAATTCGTTATAGGTATAGGAACGCATATAATTTGACAAAGAAGTATCGATTGTCGATTTTGGTCGCAGTCGGTGAAATTTATTAAACGGATTGCGATTCAATGACGTTCGACGATAGGATTCCACGAGAGAAACGTGAGAAAGTCCTCGGTGTGTCTGTGTAACTGTAGCGAAGCGACTGCTTTAGTGCATTATGCAACCAAGAGAGAGAGAGAGAGAGAGAGAGAGAGAGAGAGAGAGAGAGAGAGAGAGANAGAGAGAGAGAGAGAGAGAGAGAGAGAGAGAGAGAGAGAGAGAGAGAGAGAAAGAGATATATATATATCTCTTGAAAGTTTTATCAAGCGCGCGCGATCTTCCAAACTGCACCGTGGAAATGTATGCAACGTGTGCACTGTATTCGGTAAGAGGAATAACCGTCTCGCGTTATACGTTTCTCTACGATTCTTCGAGACTTTTTAATGGCCAACATTACTTTCAAAACGTTACCAAATGCCATCAAAATTTTCTCGTAAAAAGATATAACATTTATAATTCTCTTTCGACACGTTGGACTTCCAGTTTGTAAGCACCAACTTCTTCTTTTTTTATTCTTCTTCTTCTTCTTGTATTTTCGAACAAGCAAGCACCTCGTATAGTTTTCTACGTGAAGAAAATTTATTCTCTCCTCGACTTAGATTTATTTTCTCAAGAGAAGGCCGCAGCCGGAAGTATGTATATTCTCTCACGAAACGGTTAATACCGGAACCGGTTGGTATTCCTCTCGTGGATTCTTGAGTTCCGGTCCAGTGGCCTGTACAACGACTAGATTTTCCACTATCAAGTCGGAAGTATTAAGAATTTTCAAACAAATATTAATTTGCTTCTTAGTTTTCTGTATTACAACGTGGGTCCAATTATGTAGCAAGGTTCGCAATTAAATAGAGGGTAATTAGGGGACCTGGGTATGATATTATTGAAGTTTCAGAGTACTAGTGCAAAGCAACTAGCGAGGAAACTATATTTGTTTACGATGCTTTTGTCGTTCCAACTCTGAAAATATGCGACACGATGGGGGTATAGAAGAGGGGATGCTGTCGTTGAAAGGGTTACCCGATAGAGGATGACAACAACATTGCAGGAAAACGTTCTGCCTTATACACATACGCGTTATTCGTACATTCGATGTTACCGAAAGGGGTCTGGTATGCTTCATGCATATGCTAATCATATTCGGAGATATGTGCTACCTTCTAGGATAGAGATGAGCATCGGCCAATTCGACCTTGTCATTCCCAACCCTTTCTATCTCTTTCTTTTTCTCTTTCTCTCTCCCCCACATTTTTTTCTTTTGTCCCCTTCAGCAGTTGTCGATAGTATGCGATATACGATATCGATTTGTTACACGTCCACTCGTGTCTTTTAATAGATGATATGAAACGTTGAAATTGAAAACAGGTAGAAGTATTTACAAAAAAAATTTCATTGTAAAAATTGATTAAATATATGCTTCATGTTTGTATTAAATATAAAACTTTATTTAACTGTGACGGTAATTATGACATTGAACTAATAACGGAGAAGGCTCGAGTTGATAAAAAACTTATTTTTTTTAAATTCTACACAGTTATAAGGATCTATCAGGATCATACACAATAAGACCCAATACTTAACCGTTTTAAATATAATAAAACGAAGGGGGAGAAATTTCACTTGCATTCTCATATATTAGTTCGTTTCATGTTAGATGGAAAAATATATTTTTTACAGTTTAATTCAAGAAAAAGAAATTATATAGACATGGATAAATTGAAAAGTTTTTCTTTATATTGCAATTATTTATATTATATTAGGACCTTGAATAAGTTCTCGCTGTTTCATCAAAGATGGCAATAACAGTACTCTGTACTTGAAATTTCGAATGGTAACGCACTTGCAAGGAAGTACTGTATCTAACCTGAAATTTCAGTATATGATAGTCCATTTTAGTGTAAACAAAGTAATTTTTTATTAGTTTTGAAAATGTCTACTTTTGTGCCAACTAAAGTTGCGGGGAAATTGCGGGGAATTTTATTGCACTATTACTTTATTCAAAAGAAATCGGCAGCTGAAGCACATAGAATTCTTGTT
>NW_015148974.1:2456897-2472905 GCF_001465965.1 Polistes dominula | reverse complement strand
CGTCAAAAGACATGTCGTTTTTCCAATGCGGAAGTTTTTATTTTGTAAAAAAACAGCAAGAAATTATTCAAGGTTCTAATAATATAAATCATAATATCACTGTTAATGATTTTTTCAAACTTAATACTACAGTAACAATTATTAGTATAACTATAATATAAATTGAATTGATTAGGATTTACGAGTGTGAGTCATGAACTTGATTTATTCTATCCTAAGGAAAACGATGTAGTTCAATGACTAAATATCTTCTTCTTCAGCTAGTAAATGCTACCAAGTTTCTCTATCTATCGATTATCCGTTCATCTAATCCACAATCTACTGATCCGCCGTCCAATCTATCCACCTATCCGCCTATTTAGCCGATCGGTTATCTATCGATCTTCTCTATCTTTTTCCTTTGCTGATGTCATCGTTCCTCTAGCGAGACAGTTTGTCTATCTACTCAGCGACCTTTCGACCATCACGTTGCCTATCTGCGCTTGCTAGGCCTGCCAATTACCGTTGTATCAACGCATTCTTCGTTCTAGCGCAAACGACTCTAGCTTTCTAAAAGAGAAAGAGAACAAGAGAGAGAGAAAGAGAGGAAGAGCTCGTCCTTTCACGATACGTCCACGACTCGCGGCTCGTTAGAAGTGGGTTTCTCGTGGATCGATATCCGTTAGATCTTCGCTAGATCTCCGTTAGATTTTCCTTACCCTTTTATAATGTTTCCTGCTTAGTTGAGATTCTTACTCGTGGAATTTTATGTTCTGTACACTCGTAAAGAGTCTTTATATATATATACGCTTACGAGAAATTCTCGTGGAATTCGCTTTAATCCATTGGTATTTTTAAAATGGCAACTCTTTTTCCATGAATCGACTTTCTTTTAGTTGTTCATTTCATCCCACGACTAAGATATGTTGGTAAGTATTTTCAGGTATTTCTATATCTGATTGATTTCATTATATTCCTAAGGCTTTGTAATTTTTATCGTTTGATACTTCATCGTTCACAGTTTTTTTCTTCCTTTTTTATTCTTCTTGCAGTTTAAATATATAGCCTTTAAGGGTATCCTCGCAAAAGTAAAAAATAAAATTAGCTTTTCTCTACTTCCAAAACATTGAGCGACAGTGTAATTACTTTACCGAATATGCGATATGTACCCTCGAGCAAGACCGAGTACGGATTCGGAGACGTGGTTAGCTCGTTGTAAGTTATATTAAAATATTACGTCGACCTTCGAATGAGAAAAAGAGAAAATGAATAAAACCAAGATAGCAACCGGCACGGCGTAGCAACCAGTGGTGGTGGTGGTGGTGGTGAATCGCGCGYTTCCGAAATTACCGGTGAATAACTTTGCGATAAATTATGATACTTTGCTTGTGTATTAGCACGATTTATCGAGGTTGGTAAGTAACCCCTTCTCCTTCCTCCTCTTACTCACTTCTCACTAATATTATTTTCCTCCTTTTCTATCTTTTATTATTCAAACATATATTTTCTACGTGCCGTACAATAGTTCCCAACTAAAATTGTATCTACAGTATATGATCTAGTTAAGCGCAAACGACGATAAATATTACCTTTTTTTTATTCAAAGGATGAAAGAATTAACGTAGTTTAATATTTTTTAAAACACTTCCGGTAAATATACAGTTTCGTATGAGAAAAGCAAGACTGAAAATTATCTCCGTACCTATGCTCGTGATATTGCTTGTTAGAGTTTGTTCGTAATTTGCGAAGTATTTTTATTATATCGGCTATGATATGAGAGGATCAATGATACTTTATTAGTCCGCGCACTTTTCATAAAACATTCTTGTTTTAATCATGGAAAAATTACTGGAATTTGATTTAAACCACATATAACTTTAAAAGATTTTTCTCTTATTAAAATACTCTTTCTAGAAATAATTTATTTGTTCATTTCAGTTATTCGACTTTTTAAATGGAATAACAGTAATTCGGAAAAAAATTCAAATATATTATTAGTGTCATCCTTTATCCAGTTTTCTTAGATTTACTAATCATATTTATTATACTTTTACAAGATTTCTCTAAATGAACTTAAACAATATTAAATTAATTTTCTATTTAGGTACATGGACGTCTCTTTAAATCGTTAAACGTTTTTTGATATTTTCACTTACTACGGAAATAAAATAACTACCCAATTTCTTTGATCTAATCTGAAGGTGTAAAATGATGAAAAGTTTATTGACCGAAAGATATATAGATAAATATAGAAAAATTAGAAAAAAAAGAAATGTTCCACCGTGAATACGTTCTAATGTTTACTTGCAATTCAAACCTCAGCAAAATCTCAGCGAAATGTCGTTGAAACGCGAGGAATCGAAACGCGCGGCTTTGCCTAACCGTCAAACCGGTCTCATTTCTCGTCAGATCGGTTTCTCCAACGACAGGGGCGTTCTTCTTTAGATGCGAAGGCTACTTGGTAGCAAAAGCAGGATCGCTTGGCTCCTTCTTCGTTCTCTTTTCTTGTTGTCATTTTTGCAATGGTCAATAGCTCATTTGAATGCGTCGTGGTTCCGCGCAACCGCCACGGTCGACGTTAACGATTCTTTTGTTTTACGTATCCGCGGGACCCTGGACTTGGCTCAAAGTCAGTCACAGCAGTTGAGAGGTAGAGGGACTTGATTTAAAGCCAGCCCGATATCTCGGGGGATCGCACTGCGCTTAACGAGCGCCGCACCACGCGTATGCGCAACCTGAGCTCGAGCGCACATACAAGATCCAATGAAAAAGAGAAAGAGAGAGAGAGAAGACGAGAGAGTATATGTGTGAGTCAGAATGTGCAACGAGACTCATCGAAAGATCCCTTATATACTCTTTATCTCTTTTTTTCTTTTTTTTTTTAATAATCCTAATCAATTTAATGTCTAATCCTATGTAGTTGCATATAACTTTAAATTTATAGAATTTTATATGTATATGTGCCCATAATTATGAAATTTCATAATTATGAAAGTGGTCTAAGTCATATATCTTTTGAATCGAGATATTTAAAGAATTACATTTGAAAATTAAAAAATTGAAATAACAAACACTATCTTATGGTTCAATTTAACAATATCGTGAAAATTACATTGAATTAGTTTAGTTTAAAATAATCAAAATAGTTTGAAATAACTAATAAACTCATTTATTTTTAATTTTGACTTTGACCACTTTTATAATTACGGGCACATATATCTAATTTTTTTTTTTGTCATAAAATTAATTTTTACTTCATAAACAAAGATTTGGTACATATAAATTATATTATAAGTCTTTATAATTTAATAGATATAAAAATAATAAATTGGATTATAAAAGGTTAATATTAAACCATTCTTTCAAGAGCCGAGGAATCCAGCTATTTAGAATCAATCTACTACATCCGATGATATATAATTTATCTATTAAGTGACTCGAGAACTGCTTGGAGGTGCAGCAAGTATTTGGGGTCTCTCAGAGACCCTTCTTGTTAACTATTGTCTCGAAAGTTCGGTCGGAAGGTCGAGGAAATGAAATTCTCTAATTAGTGGAAGCAGCGAACCATGCAGTGTACTGTATCGAAGATCGTTTTGCAGACATTGTCGCAATTTAGATATAGTCTATAAATTTTCCTAAATTTCAACTGCTATAGCACATAAACACAGTAAATGATTTTTATTTAACGCTACTACCTTTGTTATGATAACTAAAGAAAAGAAAGAARGAAGGAGGGAAGAAAAGAAATAAAGAAAGAAAGAAAGATGATTCAGAAATAAGCCGTATACTTAAACACAGAACGAAAGCAAATGGCCCTACTAACAAAAGTTCCGTGTTTTCGGCTTTAAATGTTAGCGAAAGGAGAAAAGAGATATATACGCGTTCACGGACAGCTCCATGATAATTTTACGATGGTACGTAGCACTTAAAGATCATACTTTTGCACGGATTTCAGGTACAAGCTGAGGGAGAATGGAACCACTAACAATGCCCGGTCATACATCGAAATCGCGAAAGACAAGGTTCTCCTGCATACAAACGAAACCAAGAGAGGACATTCGGGTTTTCTTAATCAGGTATCGATAGCTCTTCTCCGTCCTTTTTACGATCTCTGTGAAAAATACCGCTCGGTTATAAATCCCAACTGCGTAAAACAACGGTTGGGCTCCTTTAAGAAAGGGAAATAACTTCCTTTGAATTCTATTCGATTTATTCGCTTTTAGTAGCGTTCGATGTCAAGAAACTTCGAAAAGAGAATTGAAATACTTCTTTTAATCGTAGATACTAACGCGTATGTACCTGTGTTAAGTTTCATCAAGAGACACTTTTCATGATCAGAGAGAAAGGCTTCTAGTAATTGTAAGTAGAGATAAAGGGTATTGCTGTTTGAAGATTAAGCGATGTTTTTATCACGAAGTTAAATAAGGGGTCATAGTATCCGGAATCGTTAATTGCATAGTTTTTACGAGATCCACGAATCGGTCTTAAACGAACGGATATTGCATCGGTTGGCAATTAAAAATTAATTTTATTTCGATCTCTATGCTACTTGTCTGTAATTGATTTTGAAACATGACATATTCGATTTGGCAAGATGGATTAATGAATGAATTTAATTTAATAAGTGTTAACATTTATAATACTAAATGTTAATTCGATTATAGAAGAAGAGATAACGATAAGAGATAGATAGAGCAGGATTGAGGAATAGAAAAAGAAGAAGAAGAAAATCGATCGTTCGTAGTTTTATTATTTTGATACACGGAAAACGACGGATTGGGAAGAACGAAGAGTGTGTGTCTTGTAGGCACGTAAAATCGTTTCCTATAGAAATTCCGTTCGCGCTTTTAACGCTTCGAGTAACATTACGATAGAATAGTATCGTTCGTTGTATTCGAGCCGGCTTATCGTGCGTCGTTATCAATGATTCGTAACCTTGCCGTCACGATAAATCTTTTTCGCTTTGCCGACTGAAATCGGCTTTACAGTTTAATCTTCGCTTCTATCGGTTCTATGGGGTTCTATTGTGAAAAAAAGAGAGAGAGAGAGAGGAGAGGGGGATATGGTGTAACGGAAACGGGATTCGATATTACGTTCTCTCTTAAAGAGACGGCTATGCTTGGGGATACACCAACGATAGAGCGTTTAGTTTACATTGGCTTTTCGGTTTTATCTACCATGCGACTTTATCCCATTCAATTGTAGGTTATCGGTATACATTTGGACTCCTGACGGTTTAGAAATAAGCGGGATTAGAGTAGGGCACGTCTTTTTCTTTTAAGTGATCATTAGGCTTGTTTTATTATTTAAAACATCGAGCTAAATTTGACTGGCTCTATCATTATGATATGTTACTGTATAAGTATATGCATAAATACATATGTATGTATTTAACAAAGTAAAGTCAATACAGCTGTTAAAACATCATTATAGATAATATGATAATATCTTGTTCTAACATTCTAATCTTATTTCTAATTATCTTTTAATAAATTTATTTTTAATAAATCGGCTTATAATGATAATTCTTTAACATATCAATGATAATAATAATAATAATAATAATAATAATAATAATAATAATAATAATAATAATAATAATAATAATAATAATAATAATAAAAATTCATAAATTATTTTCATAGAAACGTATAAATAAGATATTAAACAATTTTTAAATCATTTCAAACAACGAATTATATTCATAGATCGAAGAATAACCAGATGGTAGATGAAGGTGGGGATAAAAAGTAGAAAACGACGTCGTAGTCGTTCCATCTCGATTTCTACTTTCAGTACATTATCCGTACTGTCATAGTCCGGTATCGTAAGTCGATACAAATCCATAACGTTTGCATGACAAATAAACACATTGTAGGAACTGACAAAGTTGCTCGTATATACAGCTACCTCTAAACGCATTACGTTTCCTCTTTGTGCCATTTCGAGCACACGTTGACTAAAAATGACAAAACTTTTTCTCCTTGGTAGGAGTATTGTATACTTTGCTTTCGTTAGACGAGTATAACATTCTCCATTCCTATATAGTAGGTACGAAAGAATTTGTCCTCTCTTTCTCGTCGTTGGGTGTCAGCAACGGGGAACGATATTATCGCAAGAGAGAAGGTCACACAGGGACTTCGAATAATAAACGAACCGCGAAAATATGTTTATCCCGGTTGGCAGCTCCCATGCGATTCAAACTTTTTCTCGACTTTTCCGTTCTTTTCTTCTTCGTTTTTTCTCTTTTGTTTTTTTTTCTTGTTGGTCTCTCTTTCTTTCTATCTTTTTCTCTTCTTTTTATTGTTTATTCGGCGTGAACTTGCTGGTTGCGAAGAACGCAAAGAAGAAGAAGAGGTAGAAGAAAAAGAAAAAGAAGAAGAAGAAGAAGAAGTAAAAGGAGTAGGAGAATACGGAAGGGAAACCCTTCGATGAGAGCAAGTAGTTCGTTTACCCATGGGGATACCAACGACGACAAGCTCGTCGAAGCGCGTGAACCTCTGCTTGTCTTGTATCAACATCGAAATTAGTTTTTGATGGTGGTGGTGGTAATGGCGGTGATGGTGTAGGTGATGTAGTGACAAGAAATAAGTCTCCCCGTTAAAGAAGAAATTGTGTGACTGTTCATGCTAGGCCAAGGGTAAGATAGGCCAAATTTTCGCGAGGTTTTACCAAACTTACCTAACGTAAGTGTTTTTCTTTCTCTTTTCTCGATATTAGGACAACGGAGGGTTCACACGATCTTCTTGAAATCAGCATTCTCGAGCTTCAATGGCTAATACAATTTTACCCGAGGGTCTCGGTAAAGAAAATTATGATTTTCTTGAGAACTTGACGCGTTTCTTTTCGTGTATTTTGATATCGAGCCCTTTTCTTCCATCCAATGGAGAACAAAAAAAAAAAGAAAAGAGAATAAAAGCTGACTATGCTTAAATTTAGTTTAAACTTTTTTTTTCTCTTCTCTCTCTCTCTCTTTCTCTCTCTCTCAATCTTTCTTTCACCTTTTTATGTAATATCACGCTTTGAGTTTTAAAAAAAGACGACTTTGTTAAAACGATATTTGAAATGAAATGATTTCAACAAATATGTAGACTACGAATTCCAACTTTGATTGCTTAAACGGATTAAGCTTTCAATACTTTTCAATCAAGCAAATTGATTAAAAACGGATATTAATATTTTTGTGTAAATGTTGAAATTATAATTTAAAAAAGCAATTTATGATTACGTTTCTTCTATATCAGATTTTATCGAATAAGTTTTGTGAATTTCCTATTATATAAATTACATTTAATATATATCCATGAAAAATAAATAAGTTTCTTTGGGAATATAAATACGATCAAGTTACATGCTCATTTAATCCGTTTTCGAAGATTAGAACCCTACAATATTCTTAATTCTAATCTTCTTAACTTATCAAAGATATTTATTAAAAATGGTTTCGTATAGTTAGAGACAAAGATTGATTAGATTCATGGAGAGTGAGCGTATCCGAATTTGGGAGTTAGTAATTTCGAATCGATCGATGTTTGAAAAGAGAGAATGAGAAAAGGAGAATCAGTTTAGCCAGGAAGTGAAGAAGGAAGAAAGATATATAAGAATGAAAAGAAAGAGAGAAAGAGAAAAAGAGAGAGGGTAGGGATCGCTCATTTTGGAAAAGCCTTAATGCAATCTAGGCTCGGATCAGCAAAGGGCTCGTGCAAGCGAGCGAACGTTGTCGCTACTCGTCCTCTTTCGTTCAGTTGGTCGCAAAACGTTTGACAGAAGCCGATGCATTCAGCACGACATCGCGACTGTCCTACTGCGTCTCGTCTCCCCTTATTTATTGCTACGTGATCTGAGAGAGTGTGAGAGAGAAAGATGGAAAGAAAGAGAAAGAAAGAGAAATGGAGAAAGAGAGAAAGAAAGAAAGATAGAAAGAGAAAGAAGGAAGGGGATCGATGGTAAGAAGCTGGACGCTTACGGATCCCTGACATTTGGCATGTGCGTATTCAAATCCGTTCGGACGACTCCCCTAACTCACCGACAGCAAGCTCTCGACCAAGGGAGGAGAGATCCTCTCGTTGAGAGAAAGGCTTGACCACATCGTGGAAAGGTTTGCTTGCTTCCTTGCTTGCTTGCTCGCTTGCTTGTTCCTCCGACGACGTTGATTGAATTAAAAATAATCGTCCTCGTCGGCGAGATCGCTTGGTCTTTTCTCTTCTACCCTCTCTTCTTGGATCATCCGATAGTCGTGATTATGCGTTGCTCCGCGAGCTTAATTAGAAGAAGAAAAAGAAGACGACGACGAAAGTCGAGCGAAGCCCCGAGGGAATTGCCGTCTTCGAAGATGAGAAAATTCCGATACACATTCTCTCTCCGTTTCTCTCTCTCCTTCTCTTTCTCGATCGTACGAGGTTTAAGCGATCGAATAAGAAGAAGAAAAAGACGAAGACGAAGAAGAAATCGTTTCGCATATTTTTTTTCTCTGTTTTTTTTTTTCTTTTGCCAGTTTCTTCCTCTTAACGTACTTAGTTCTCGTACTTTACTTACTATCCATACCACTACTGAGTTTCTCCTTTCTACAAAATCAAAGTACTAGTTAGGTAAGTCTTAGAAGACTACGAGAGATCAGAATGATTCGACTAGGCATTGAATTAAGGCAGAGCATTAGAGTATCGTTGCGATTACTTGTAAACGAACTACGACAAGTTCTACGATCGCTCTGGCACTTTTCGTAATTACAAAAGAGAGAGCCCATAGTTTTTATCTCTTCTACTTTYTCTTTCTCTTTCTTTCGTTTCTTTTTCTTTTTTTTTTCCTTCATGCGGTATAAAACCACGAAGCGTGATAAATTTTCATTCCTCTTCTCTTAAACATTCGAGACGCGAGGGTTGGCGAAACTCGTTTCGCGTGGTTATATTCCCGAAAGCGAAATGCCGCGCTCGAGGGTGAAAAGAGTGAGAAAAAAGAAAGAGAGGGTGAGAGAGAGAGAGAGAAAGAGAGAAAGGGAATGAGAGAGACAGATGAAAGGAGGAGAATAGAAGCACGAGGGAGGAATTGCTTGGGGGCTTGATGTCGGCCAATAGTTCATATGCCGAGTGTCGCATCGTTTTACGTGACCGAGCTGACAATGGTCGAGACTGTCTTCCTCCATACTCGAAAGCTCGAAAATTCGAACCTGTGTGCATTTATTTCGCGGCCCACCTTCTAGATTGGCTCCTTCGTGCATGACGAGCTACCCTCTACATCTTTGCCAATCTTTTTTCCCGATCTAGTCTCTAAGAAATTGTCCCGTCTTCTTCTTTTTTTTTTTATACTTTATTCAGTTTGCACTTTTTTCCTTCTATGTGTTAAGTCAAAGCATTTGTATATTTATTAGGGTCTCGTGTAACTTTATAGTTATATATCAATCGTGTATTTTATTTGATATATTTTCTCGCCACAGTGACCTACCACGTCTAATTCTATAGTTGATGTGTGATAAAAGATGCAATTCTTTGTAGCATTTATCATTTCCTGTTTGAGATATTAGACTAATTTTAAAATCTTTAAAAATTGTTGATTGATTATTAATTTTTATGTAGAGGTTTATATTCGTTGATTGATAATTATACATAGACTGTTATATAACCGCGGACAAAATTCAGATTTTATAAAGGTTTATTAATTAATTATTATCGAATATATAAGTAATTGATATATATATATATTAAGTAGTTATTTCTCTATTTTATTCTCATATTGCAATTAGATCTCGATCCTGCGAATATTGGCATTTGCTATTTCGCTTAGAATAATAATATTCATGTTATATAATTCATGATTAGTAAAATTAATTATCCAGGGCTGTGGATTCGACCTTCGAAAACGTGTGACAAGCAAATGCTCACACGTCTGGCCTATAGATTCATGTCGGTCGTTGCTTTTTGAATTACGTTGCATTTATAATGCGATCGCAATGATATGTTTCCGGCTATATTTGTGTCGAGATCATAATGCATAATTGTTTCTAATGCGTAGACAATGCTAGAGTATAATTATGTTTATCGTTGATTGATCGATTAAGCTTTCGGCGAAGCACATGTTAACTTCTGTTTATAGCATAATGTAATTGCTTATTACATACGCGATTGTTCTTTTTAACGTAAAATACGCTATCGAATTATGCCCATGAATCGATCAATCTATAATCTATTATATTATACTTCGTTGTAGGTTACATTTTTCTCTCTTTTTTCCAATATTTTAATTTTCAGTTTTTAATTAAAAATATTAGACGAAGAGATTTTTCCCAATATTTTTATCAAATTAAAATAAACGGAATGATGTTTCAACAAATTATTCTTTTATTCGTGAAACTTGACGTTTCATAAACTATTGCGTCTGTACTGAAAAGTTAGCTTACCTGGCACCTATAGTAGGTACGCATTGTACTGCCATGTTTGTTTCTCCATTTTGCGAAACGTATTTGCGGTTAAGAGACTGTGACGCAACATATCGTTCATTCATCGAAGTTTATCTCGCAACACCGCATCGGGATTCGATTAATTAGTCTACCTAATCATGTTCCTCCGTAACTCAGGTCGCGACTGACAGACACACAGACCCATAACTTCGACTACAAATCGTAAATTTCAACGAAACTTAATTTCTAAACGATGCTTGTTATAGAAATTGAATTTATGCTTCGTTTCTACCTTTACTTATCTCGGGATTCTAGGAAAGCCTGCTCTATAGTTTAGGAAATATACAGTCTATAATCGTGATTTGAAGTTATTCTATCCAATTATCTACAATATAAGAAAGATATAATAAATTCATAGATTCGAATTCAATTTAACGCAAAGAAAAATGATAATATATGATCATTTTCGTAAGAAGCTTGATCTTACTTTTATCAAATAGAAAAAGAAATTTTCTCCCTCTTTCCCTCTCTTTCTTTTACTTTCTGTTGCATTTTGTGCAACGTGCTACAAAAAGTACAAATGTGCTACTGGATTCGTTACGTTTCAAGCGGATACAGTGTAGCGTACATATTGTAACGAGAAAAGTTTATTTCGACGACGTTCTGTAACTCTTTGACGATTTAAATTGGAAAAAGTTTGATTCAAAAAATATCAAAGTTCACGGGGAAAAATAGATCGAAACTTGAAAAAATGTACATCGTTTAGCCATTCATCCGTAGATTTTTCTATATATACAGTGACATTGATAATCGAATTAGGTGTTTCGTATGGTTGATTTAATCGACAAGTCTTTCAGTAGCATCGTTTTAACGTCCGAATTCACGATTCAATTAGAAGTTAAACGCTCCTAGCTCTAGCTAGCTAGCTTCCTCCGTACAAGGTATCCGAGTTATCCCCTACGATTCTCCTGACTCTATCTCTCTCTATCTTTCTCTTTTGCTCAAACACACATATACACACGCACGCATACATACACTTTCTCCGTCTCTACATTGACCTGTCTTTTTCTCTCTCATATTCTGTGTCTTCGTCTTCTTCCTTTCTCTCTCTCTCTCTCTCTTTCCCTAGACTTCAACTAAGGGTGTCCTCTGTTTCTGCTTGAACATTGGCCGGAGGTCGATCTCATAATCTTGCAGTGTCTGTCTTCCTTCCACTCTAATAAAGTATGCTGCCTGAATAAGCAATGAGGTACGGTGTCACTTGGACTCCTGAAACTAACTCTTTAATAATCATGCGTCATTTTGATCGTTCTTGCCCGTCATCCTTCATCGGATCTCTTTCTCTCTCTCTCTCTTTCTCTTCGAACTTCCTAATATTTCATCTCAGTATTCTATCAGCATCTTCGTTAAAGGGATTTAAACTAGGTGTATTCAACCATGCTTAAAGTTTCTTATCGTAAACGACGTTATTTTAATAAAACAAGCCAGCGAATATCTTTCAAAGTTTCCAAAAATTAAAAAGAATATTCTTTGAAAATGTTCTTCTAGAGGTATTTGAAAGAAAGAAAAAAAGAAACAACAGTGACTTTAAGATTTTAAACGGAACAATATATATTTATACAATTTTAAATTGTAATTTGTTCTGGAAATAATTTCATACGATAAAGAATGATCACAATTGATTAAGTTTGAAAACATTACGATAGATGAAAAAAATTTATTATATACCTACAATTATTTATTTAAACATGTAATTAAACAGCTTTGAGTTATAGATGTTACAATAGTGAAAAGAGCAAAGTTGTACGGAGTAAATCTTTTATCCAACAGAAAGAATTTAACTTGGGTCGTCGTACCATAAGGAATTTCAGATTGCAGGACCGAAAGGTTCATTAAAATAAATCTTAATACGTTCCCGCATGCGTCAAAGGACACTCGCATTTTCTACGCGCTAATCCCGGTTAACCACAAAGTGGCGTTAAAGCGCGTAACCCCGTCGCTTGGGAGTGTCCATTGATTTATGAACCGCTTGCGGTGATCTTCTCCACATTGAATTTAAAAGAGAATAAATTATATAGCATAGCGAAGACGAAGCCCTCGAAGGATGGAAAGTACTCGACTCTCATAACAATAAATATCTTGCCTTTAAGTAATATCATTTAATACAGACAAAACTTCGATGACTATTTTGGATCAGGTTGCAAATATTCCAAAACGAAATATATATTAGGAAATGATCCTTTGTTTTTTAGATATATGATTATGAAATTAAGATACATATGTATATGTTATCGTAAAAGACCGAAATTAAAAAATGTCAAGATTTACAAAGTCGTTTGTCACCACATATCAAATACATTGGTGAAAGATCGAATATTTGGTCTTATTCTTATACATTAACATTTTCGTCATGTGGATCAAGCGACCATGTAAATATTGATATTTTCCAATTTTGCTTTTTCACTGTAACATATATAAATTATGAAGGAAGTAGTAGAAATTGAATTTTGTGTATCTATCGTATTGTGGGTGTGAGTTGAATTAATACAGATTGAATTATTTAATTGAATTATTACAGACATTATTTGGCCAATTTTTGTATCATCTATAAGTTATAAATTTTACAATTTTAGAATATAGTCGTATATATTTTTCTATAATTTTCTAAACAAAAGATATAAATCATACATTACAAAGGGTTATAAAAAAAATCGATTTATCTTACTTGATTCGTCAAGGATATTATTTTCGATTAAATATTTTCGATTTGTCAGTAAGGTTGAAATATTTTGAGAATGGAGCAGCACTGTGTGTGTTTACCACATGGGGTACTATAAAGTCGAAGCGAACGCATGCATGCCTCGATCCCGACGTCGGCGTCGGGATCCAAAGGGAAAAAGCTTTTTGTCGCAGCCAAATTAGAAAGCACCCCCTGGTCAGCGTCTACGTTCTCTTTCATACGTAGATGGATAGATTACGTTATAAAGAGAATGGGGTCGGGTAATTCATCGCGAGAGTCGCGTCATACAAGGTCTACTCTCGTTTTGAAATTATTAAAGAGTCTCGACGAACGAACGAACAATATTGTATCGTACCATCATCACGGTACTATGGTAAATGCTAAAATTTGTTGAAACGAACGAAGGCTTATACGATAAACGAATATTTGTTTGAACGTTATTGGAATTTCAACAGACTATTAATATACTCGGTTGATTGATAAAATAATATAAGTGCCGTTATAAATAAAAAGTTTATTGAAATAAAATAGCACTCGTTTATGATTTGTTAATACTTATAAAGTATATTTATTAGTCTTTTATTTTTATTAAGAACAATTCATACGAAAACAAGCGAAAACAAATATTATATTGTAATTAATTAATTCTATTAAAGAAATTTATTAAACTCAAACTCGAAATTTTTTCGAAAATGTAGATAAATGTTGATAATCCTGTTTAAACTTATAACGAATCTTCAGCACGAATGTCCATTGTCCAATATGAACTGACAAGGGTATGGCGTAGCATAGATATAGCAAGCACACGTATGCATTGACAATTGGGATGAGTGCGTACTTAATTAGGCTTTGTACAAGCACATACATTCTAACAAGACGAGTTAATCAAAATCGTTTGTGTCATCGTCGCGGAAAGCTTTCAAGCAGCGAGCTCGTACGAGTTAACCAACAATGGAGTATCCTTTTCCTTTCTCCAATTCTCCTTCTCTCTTTCTCTCTCTTCTTTTTTTATTATTTTTCTTTCTTTTTTAGAGGCAATACAATATGAGACACGACAAGCTTCTACCAGTTCGACATTGTCCGGTTGAAAATCCGATTGAAAATTTCTCGCTCTCGGCGTAATCTACTATTCTATATTTTCTATATGTGCGCGAAATATGTGGTTTTAAATACATAAAAAGAAATTAAAAAATATGGTAAAAAGTGATTTTATTTTCCATCGATATTTCGTTGTGCTGGTAATATTCCAAACGATCGAATATCTTTAAAACGAAACCTATCGTAATGGTCGATCACGATGTTGCTAGTTAACAGACGTGCGTGCTTTAAACAAAAAAACATTTCAAAAATTTTCAGTTTTTTTTTTATCATGTGACAAACTCTCATATCGTAGGAACGGTTCGAGTTGTCCCACGTTAAAAGAGAAATATCATCAAAGGAGCTATATGTATGTATGTACAAATATATGTATATATATATATATATATATATATATATATATATATATATATGAGCGTCATTGCCAGTTGAAACCAACGTTGACGATGACGTGTGAAAATAGCAACCAGCGTTGGACGGTGCAGCAAACGCTCGTTGCAGAGCCACCTGTTCGTTTATATAAAGAAAGAAAAAAAAGGGAACTTGTGGAGCGACCAAAGGGTTTAGCGTCACTGAAAAAGAGGAAAAGTGAAACGAAGCAGTGTGATTTAAAGTGAGCGTTTTGATATTACAAAAGGTTATTGAGCTAGAACGAGTATTATAATTATAAAACTATATATGTATGTATATTAGAGTCCTTTGAATTTTGCGAGAAAATGTTTAAATAGCATTTTTTATTAAAAAAAAAAGTATATAAGCTACTGATTAAACTTATGGCGTTTATAAAACTCAATAAATTCAACGTTAATAATTTGTGTTTAGGAGACAAAAAAGTAGTGAGAAAAATAGAGAGAAAAAAGAGATAGAGAGAGAAAGAAAGATAGATAATAGGCTCAAGGAACAATGTATTATCGATTTCCAACGATGTATCGATGTTACTAGGTATTGTTCGTTGCGTATGTCGAACTTTATCCCCGATTGTATATATTCTATTTTTTCAGGGGTGGGGGGTTGGAAGGAAAAAGGAACGTTACTCGCCTTCTATGCGATCTGTACGAAAATATTGGCTAAACGATGGCTTTTTATTTTTTTTCGTTTGAAGGTATGTTTCTAGCAGCAGTGAGAAATGAAACAAAGCATTCTTGCCAACAGGAAAGAAGAATGAAAGCGATGGCAGGTTTGTGCGAGTAGTCATAAAGTAATCCCTGTGACAAAGTATTCAAAACGAATGTACTCCGATGTGTCAAGGGAGCCATGACTTTGTTGGCATAGCAATAAAAGATCGAACCGATTCTCTCAGCTTTGGAGTGGTTAGACATTTTGATTTTCCCGTTGGAACGGAATGAAAAATCTTACAATTAGATATTTATCTAAATGTCGAAGTTGCTTTGTTTGGGAAATCTGTTAATTCGTGAAATGATTAGTTAATTCCTGAAGTAATTATACTGACCTGGTTAATTATGAAAGAAAGTAGAATTATGTACAGTAAAACCTCTTTTTGTGCGGAGGATAGGGACCGAATAAAAGAAATCGTACAAAAAAATATTTGAAAATTTTATAAATACTTACATATAATAAACAACTTTGTACGATATATTAAATAAAATTTTTTTTATGCGGCGGACAGGGACCGCATAAAAAAAGTCGCACTTAGAAAATACATTAATTATTTACGAAATAGATAAGAAAATGCTTTCAAACCAATTAAATAATTAAATTAGACCTGGAAATATTTTATAAAATTTTAATTTTTCATCGTACATATACATGGAGAAGCTTTCAAAATGCACATTAAATAATT
>NW_015148974.1:2426327-2456607 GCF_001465965.1 Polistes dominula | reverse complement strand
TGCATATATTTTATCTGCTGTAATAGATTCCGGTTCTTCTTGTCCGTCTTCATAATCTATCAAATTATTGATAATGTCACTATCATTGAGAGTTTCGTCCTCAATCATTTCGTCCAGATCATTTTCGCAGAAAGTATCAAAGCCTTCTCCGCTGATGTTATGTGCGAGCGCAGTTATTTCTGATAATAACGTGGACGCGTTTTCGGTTACATTTTGATTCGCGCGTCGAGCGAGAATATGTACGTAACTGACTGTACGTTGTCAGAAGATTGTTTAAAACAAATGAACAGAGCGTCGCGAAGTGCAGATGCATTGTCGTCAAGGAGTCCCCGTAGTCAGGGTTCGTCCACAACATGTCTATGTACACTGATAGGAAACATTAAACTGGTGCCAACGCCGCTGAGATTCATATACCGCATAAAAAACCGCACAAAAAAAATCGCACAAAAATAAAATCGCACAAAACAAGTCGCACAAAAATAAAATCGCATAAAAAAACACCGCAAAAAAGAGGTTTTACTGTACTTCAACAAGGTAAAATATGAATTTACAATAAGCGAGAGTAGTTAAAGGATATGAAATTGAAATTTGATCTGTAGATTAGATCTGATAGAACAGCATGACTAACAGAATATTGGTTTTCAAAGTAGAAGAAGAGATAAGAACGGATAATTACTAGCATTGTTGTAGAATGAAAAGCAGACTTTAAAGATGGATCAATTTTCAATCTCACTACTTGCCTCTTGCGAATTCATATATTACATTGCTGTTTCTTAAAATTACTAGTTTTAGTGTAGAATAAAATTTTTCTATATGTTTTCCCAAAATGCCTAATTAGTTTGGGTAAAACCTAAGGTTTTTTGGATTTAGTTGAGATATTTAACGCTAATATAAAATATACTCGTATATTATTAAACGTTGAGTAACATTAAATATTTTTCATAAATTTTCTTTATTATTTCATTAATTCCTTATTTAAGATCTACTTGCGCGTATCTTTCATCTTTTTAAGAATAGTACATATGTAGAAGTTGATTTTAAGTTCGGAGTCGTGGATCAATAGGACGTCTAAAAATACATTTCATTCTTACGTCTTTGATACTATTTTCTATCTTTTCTTTTTGCACTCTTTTATCATCTCTTCAGGTTCCACCTTAAGGATGCGCACAATTCCCTCAACGCTGAGTGCCTCTTGATACTGACGTAAAGCAACCGTGTGCCAACATCACGCGAGTGCAGTGCGCATTCAGCTTTGAAAATGCACCCAACAATATTGAAAGTTTACAGCCGAGACGCGCGCTCTCGACGTTTCAACGATATTTTAAACATTTACTCGGTAAAACAATGTGTCTCTTCTAATGCTAACGCACAACCAAATATATACATAAACTTTAATACCTTTTGCAAATTTAATAAACGTGGGAAAGACGATTTTTTATTTTAATGGATAAATACTTAACAACGGCTTTTTACGCTCTTTCTTCCCACTTATTTTCTGCATTTCATAGCGCGAGAATACGGAAAAAATTATTTTAAGTATTTGAATATTTTCAAGAGTTTTTTTGAATATTCTTTAGAACAAATTCGTGAATTAAATCAACAACGTTGAAAGATTAAAAAGAAGCCTGCTTTTTTTTAAAAAGAATTTTCGTTTGATTTAATTAAAATAATAATTAATTAATCTTTTTAACTATATAACAAATTCAAAGAAAAAGTAATTATATTTTATTATAAATTTCTTTATTTCGAATCATCATCAAAGATATTTTCTTCAAAGAGAAAAATGCGATTGATGATGAGAACCACTGTAGATGATTCCGTCCAAGTTGGCCACGTAAAGCCGCAAGACGAGACGTGCAATAAAACCAAGTGGAGCTTCGATACCTGCCATGGATTCGCTATCACAATTGGTGGCTCCGAATTGAGATGTAATGATTTAGAAAATAATAACAATGGCTTGCATGAGTTTTGCATGAAAGTACGGTAAATCAAACATGCGATAATGAAACATTAGAAGATAATCAATGAATATCGATAGAGTTTCCGCTTTAAGTATTAAAGGATAAGTAATACTATCTTACCGAGAGTTTCGAAGAAAAAAGAAAAAAGAAAACAAGAAAATAATTACAAAATCGCGTTACACGCTTTGTCAGGAATCACTAGATAATCCCCAAAGCGCTCGTACTACTTCTTTTCTCGGTGGGTCCTGTCCACTCTTGGAAACTTGGGATTTAAGAAACACAAGCTGGAAACTAAAGTCGACACAGGTCTCCTCATGGTAAATCGTTGGCTTAGACTTTTGACTTCGTTCGATCGTCTTTCCTCTCGTACTAGTTCATTTTCTTTTCTTTTACTTATTCACCCCTAAAAAGAATCTCTGTTGTAAAAGTTGTAAGTGTGGTGATACTTTCTGGTCTTGCGTAAATCGTAAGTATACATATAGGTGTACATTTTTCGATGGATTCCAGAAGTGATCGAACGATCACTCGTCCACGATTATCCCTTCTTATGTCTTTTTTTTTATCCGCATTGTTTAAATAACGCGACTCTACTGTTTTTAACCTTTTTTCTTATTTAGCTTCGAGAATCGATAAATTGTTTCTATAAAGAGAAATAAAAAAAAGAGAATCTTTTCTAGCTAGAAAGAAAGGAGAAGTAAATGAGAATAAAGAGTTAGCTTAATTCCTTTCGAAAAATCTCGAAGACGGTGGGGGGACAATGACGAGCGCAAAATCGCGGCGGCGGCGTTTGCTTGACGAGAGGGACACCGCTCGTGGAAAAGGACGAGGTGGACCGAAAACAGGTTCTTTCTTGGTACATTCTAAGAGGACGGCGTGATTCGACTTCGTTGCTGGGATATCAGGGTACCGTCCTCCTTCTCGTTCCCCCTGAATCCGGGAGCCGGCTGCTGGTGGCCGGCTTTTATAATGAAGCGATAGAATGCGAAAAATTCGCTAGCACGACAAGCGGACGCGCGTTCGAAGCTTTTCGAGGGAATTGTAAAAAGGAGGAAGGCGTGTAAAGGAGAGAAGGTCTGCCGAAGAATTTAGAGAGGATCAAGAATGAGAGAAAAGAGTCAGGAACGATGGCTTTGTAAAGTTGAACGTGCGAGAGGGCGTGCGTGCTAGAAAGAGAGAGAGAAAAAAGAGTATGAGGGAAGCATAAACGACGCGCAAGCGTCGTCGAGCGTCGATCGAGAGGAGGCATTCATAGAAGACGATTTGCGGACTTGGTTCTGAATCTTTGGTACCTTTTTACCCGTTTCCATCACTGGCATGGGGCGAAAGAGTGGCTCTCCTTCGACGGGAACGGAGGGCAGGGGATGTTATTAGCGAGTCGGCCCTGGCGGCTGCCACGATGGACCACACACATCGTTTTGCCGCGTAGTGAGAGAGACCGAGAGAGGATATCAAAAGAGAGAAAGAGACAAGGATGTTCCGAGTCAGTCTCGAGCGTTGTCGTTCGAAGAGAACCGACCGGCTGACTTGTTGTCCTTTCTCTTTCTCTTCCTCCTCCTCCCCCTCCTCATACTCCACCTCTTTTCCTCATCCTTCTTCTTCTTCTTCTCTTTCTTTTCTTTCCCCCACCATTTCTTTCTTTCTTTCTTTCTTTCTTTCTTTCTTTCTTTCTATCTTTCTTTCTTTCTTCCTTCCTTCCTTCCTGCCTTTCCTTCTTTCCTTTCTTCCTTCCTTTCTCGGACCGCCTTTCAACCGTTTCCCTTGGTCCAACGCAAACTACTATTATGCACTCTCTTCACGGACGCCCGTTACGTTTTATGTCTTTATCCCCGCATCAGTGTCGATCGAGATGAAAGTGCCGACGACACGATCTCCTCTACGAGACTCCTGCTACCACGAGTTCTCTTCTCCTTGGTTCCAACTCACCAGTTTTACTGATAGCATAATTGCGTGAAAACTGGCTAAGATCTCGCCAAGAGTTTGGACCTGATAATCAGACACTTTACCGACAGGAATGTATACCTCCTACCCAGGTCCCATCTTTCCAAACGATAGAATTGGGATTTACGCTTGAGATGCGTTTCGATATCATTCTAGGGGGAAACACACTTTGATAATTCTAATTATATTTCCGATAATTTCATGGTTTCTGCGAAATAAGTCTTTCTCAACAATGGTTCATTCTTTCTTCTTACTTCTCAAGTTACGTTGACTTTTAATGACGAACTCGTAGGATTTGTTGGTAAAAAAGTAAAATGCATAAATCGGTGATGTCTCTGAAAACAAGGATCGGCATATAATGCATACGCCGAGTTCTATCTTGAGCGCGTGATTACCTTTGCGATGTCGCGAGACGTGTCCTGACCGCAGTTATCGAGGATTACCGTCAACCAGACTGGACTTAAGCTCAATTTTAATTGCACGACGATGTTTCGGAATGTTACCGAAAAACTTGTTTATCCCTATTTCGAGCCGCCATGTCGTTGAATCATTCGCGTTAGAGCCACGGACGTAGTTGAAAGGATACGTCATATACGGTGTTATCTTCTGGAGGATGAAACTCGGAGAATATTTCCAGGCTCGTGTCCTCGCTACCGTTATCGGGGATTAACGTCATCAGACTAACTTTAAGGAGTGGACCCAGAAGGTGCTGGTGTTTCGAATAACCAGACAATCCTTTTAATTTTTAAGGTCAAATTTCTACCTCTTATCAGATTTTTTCTTTTATATTATATATTTTAGGTTCAGACGTGAACATTCAAGAAAGCAATGATATTAAGTTCGAGTAAAGAATAGAAATTATATTCAGATATATAAGGTTTATTATTAGATTGGAATTATTAATTTGTGATTATAATGAATTAAGAGATAAGAGACAGATCTTTACTTATGTGCGGTATTATATTTTAATGGCTCAAAACTTATACATACCACAAAACAGAACATCAAATTAAAAAGGATGAAGAAAGGATAAAGGATAAAACTTATAGCAAATGATCGTTCGAAAACAAAATACTTAAGAATGTTTACAACTGTGATTAAAGTAATTCGTTTAAAATCAGTTTCACGAACGATTGTTTCGATAGGATTAGTAAGCAAGCAAACATAATCTCTCTTTCTCTTTCTTTAGCAAAAGTAGAAGTTTAGCTCTATCAAGGCAAGGCGTGCATTCCATTCGAGATTAGCTGTATTCCTTCGTATTTCAGCGATTTCACCTCTCTCCGAAAACCATCTCCGTTCCATATTCCCATCCAAATTCTCGACGATTGGGTGTCTCAGAAACGCTTGTCCTTCGCATACCACTAACTTCCCAAAGATTAGCAACGAAAGACAAGCGTGACATTCACCGTATGACATCGATAAGCGAGGGACATCAAACGAATAAATATATTAAATCCGTTAAAATCTTATAAAAACTTTTATTCGACACATTTCCTTTTAATAATAGAAAACTTAAATTTAATATTAAAGTCAATTCTATTTTATATAAATATGAGTTATGCGATATAGAAGAGATACAATTAAACCAATAAAAAAACCGATTATATATAATGTGAGATATAGATAGAAAATGAATAACGAATAATTGTTAATTATTTAGAGTAAAGAGGGTAGATGGTTATTTAAATCATATCGAATTAAATTAAATTTATAATTCTTAGTGTGGTAATTGAGCCACTCGAGGAGTTTAAGATTTTGCCAGTGTAAAGTATAGTTGATTTTAATTATCCACTCGTCCTTGTCGTTGTCGTTGTCGTCGTCGTTGATGGTGGCCCCAAAGGATGCGCGAGAAACACGGATTGTTTTATTTCTATCTTTCTCGCACTCATTATCGTTTCTGTCGGAGCAAGGAGAATGGAACGAATTGTATAGTCGTCTATCTCACCGCAGACCTTCGGATGGAGAAAGAACAAATTACTTAGTAATACTCCTCACCGAAAATTTCGTGCCACCTGCGGTTTTGCGGTACAGCGCCGTCCGCGCGTGAACCTTACTGCGGTGCCATACAAACTATAAACGAACCGCTTCATGTCTTTTTAGCCTCATTTGTAGGTATGTTTTACCTATGGGAAGCGTGTTCTGTACAATTGTAAGTTATTTGTCATCAGTATTGTTTTTTCAGCGTTAAGAATTAAATAAATATACCTCCATTTTGCAATATAATAATAAAATGCTACTAAGGGTGATTATATTTAAAGTAATTTTATATATAAGAATAAAATTTTTTCGTTTAACAGTATTAACTTGTCTTAAAAGTTATTTAGATACATGTATCTAAGTAGTAAGTAAGTGTATCCAAAAACTGAGATGAATTACAACTTCCTTCCTTTAGCAGATAAAAACCAATTTTATACTGTTTAACAAACCTTATCATTAAGTAGTACTAGGTTTTTTAAAAGTGCATTGGTGTAGGAATGCAACCACAAAAGTTTCCTCTACAATTTTGAACGAAATTATAGCACGTCCAAACTACTAAATAAATCATTTATATGTATGATAAATATATCAGTTAATGGAAAATGATATTAAAACTTATTAAATGATTTATTTAAATTTTGTATCACATTAAAAATGCCATAAACAGACACCCCATACAAACTTTCTTGACAATCCAATAGTTTGAAAAATTCGAGATATAGTATAAAGTTGCGAATGAGAATTTAGGAAATATCCTGACCACTTTTGCTCTTAAATTTTCAAAGCTTTCTCGAGTACTAAGAAACTTATGCTAGTAGGTGAAAAAGTTCTATAGGCTTTTCTACTTTTTCTTTTAAAGAGGAGCAGCACACTCTTTTTATCTCAAGTCATAACGTTTCGCGTTACCGAGTCGTTCTTTCCACGCCGATAGTCCGAAAAGAGAGGGCCGAGAATTCAAATTAAGGAGTATTCGTGAGCAACTGCCGTCGTTGCTAACACCATCAATACGACTACTACTACCACCATGACCAAAACCACCACCACCATCACCACTACCATCAATAACACCGCAGCCACTACACTGCCGTCGTCTTATCCGACTTTATCCTCGAAAGTTCGCCGAGGCCATAAAGCGCGAACGAGTGAGCGAGCTGTACATTTTGAGTTAAATCAAATTCGTTCTGCGAAACGGTCCCACCTTGGGAAGCGATTCGCACACGCAAACGAGATTCCGTAGCGACATTCCCGATCGTTTTTCGCCGCCACGCTGCGTCCATCGAATTAAGGGCCACTTCCGCGACTTCTCTTTCCATTATCTCTCTTTCTTCCCATTTAGACTGATGGCGGCAATACAATAAAAGAGAATCGAAGTAGGGACCGTGAGAGGCATGGCTAAGCGTGCTCGGTTGAATCGAATTATCTTACATTAGTCATATGAAATAAAATGACTTCGATTGTAATTAACAGTGATAGGATTCTTCAAACAGAATTAAATAAAATAGAGGAAAAAAGAGAGAGAAAGAGAGTTTAAAATTCGATGAAAATTATTATACGTTGGTTGCGATTTCGTACAAATTCTTCATAAATTTCCGAACACCTAAGAAAGAGATGGCTAACAATAAGTATCACATAAAGAAGGAGTTGCAACGAGTTACGATGTTCTACAGGCGCGTCTTCCCACGAGTATTCGGCGGTTTCTTTTCTCGAAGRAGAAGAAAAGAAGTAGAGAAGGTCGCGAGGGTTGCGAGAAGATCAGAGTAGAAAAAGAAATATGCAGCCGCGTATTTTGTCGCTCTCCTTCCCAAGGACAATTGACTGTAGAGTAGCAAAAAAGAGAGCAAAAGAGAAAAAGAGAGGAAGTAAATAAGATTAAAAAAAAAAGTAAAGAGAAGAAAAGTAGGAATAAAGATTCAAGCTCTCGTCGGTTCTTCTTGTCCCGTTCTCGAAGATACTGTACTGGGTTCGGGGTTGCAGAGGTCACGCACGTAGAACGCACACGCGCCGCTGTTCAAGATGAATAAGAGAGAAAGAGAAAGAGAGAGAGAGAGAGAGAGAAAGAAAGAAAGGGAGAGAGAGAGAGAGAGAGAGAGAGAGAAAGAGAAAGAGGGTACGCGAGTGAAGAGCATAACCTGGCGGTGGTCTGCCGATGGCCCGGCAATATTTCATAATTAGCTTTGAGGGCCGTAAGCGTTTGCTTGCTCGCGGTATACTGGCGCGTTCGTGTTTACGTGCGAGCAAGTTCGTGCAGGGCCGTTCCGCGTCCCTCCGTCATGGTATGCCACGATGTTGTGCCCACACATCCCCGATTAAATGCCATATTAACTCCGAGGCTTCGTCATATTTTAGGACCGGCTAAGAAAGAGAGAGAGAGAAAGAGATACAGGAGATGGAAAGAGATGCTTGGTAAGTGTGATGGTGAGGGAAGTAGGATGGGAAGGGTGAAAGTCTCCATGCGAAAAAAGGGGTTGAGTCTTCTCGTAAGATCTTCCAAGTTAAAAAGAATAATAGAAAAAGGTGGAGAATGGGAGAAGCATCACGCGTCTAGAGGTATCGTCGAGTGATTTACGCGCACAAATCTGGCGTAGGTACGATAATTAAGCGAGGAGCTGAGTCCCGGTCGCGAAAGGCCTCTTCTCTCCTCTTCTTCTTTCTTTCTTTCTTCTTCTTCTTCTTCCTCTTCTTTTTTTTTGGCCCTCTTCTTTTTCTCGCTCTTGCCCGCGTGGGCGGTCTCTTCGAGCCCCGTCCAAATTTGACACGCGTATCATAATCCTTCCAACTTGGTACGCCGCGTGCGTGTACACGCGTACCTACTCGTTCACGACCGGTGTGATGAGGTGGGAGGTGATCCATTCGGATTCACATATTGCTGCCTCGAGCCAGAACCTTTCCATGCATGTCTCTGCACTAACTTTGCTTGTATCTGTGGTTATGTTGTATCTTTTATGATTTATATATATTTGGCATCAATGTCAATCATATCTTTTCTTTCTTTTATTCTATTTCTTCTGCAACGTTGGTAGTAACCATATTATAAAATTCTTTGGTAACTAATATACCAAATTTTGATCACTTTATACCACAGGTTATATTTTTCGACTTTTGGTAGAATTCGTTATACTTGTGTAGAATAAAAATCAAGTAAGTATGAATATAAAACTATTTTTTTAATGTGTCACATATATGTAATGATTATAGCGACCAATCTAAATGGTAGAGAAATATATTTTATGAGGCTATGATAAATTTTGCTTGGATTTTGAAAGATCTTTAAAACGAACTGGGTTCGGAAATAGCTCGTGAAAATCGTTGAGATCGCGCTGATGTAACAATTCCTACCTCCTACTCATCTTCTCTCGAATATCGTTGATCCGTAAAACGACGACCCAATGGAACCCGATGAAAGATTTCTCGACTAGATCGGCTCGGAGTCACTGTTTATGATCCGAGAACGTATGAGCGTGTTTTTCTGCTAAACGCTACGATCTGACAACTCCAACAACAAATTTCGTCGTTCGTTTTTCGACTAAAAGCGTCGTCGTGGAGTGATATACGAGTGGCACCACTGTTGTCTGATGTCATCGTCGAGTCCGTCGCGACGGATTGCTGTTAGCGATAAAAGTTCCGATTGGAAATGGATTAAACGAGGCAAAAGATCGATCGGCTACGTTTACTAAAGAATCGATGAATTTTCCAAATTGTACTTGTAGATCGAACGATGGTCAACTTCGTCTATTCTCTTACTCTCCTACCTTTCCTTTCAACATTACTTTTTATTCTATCCCTTTCTCTCTCTATTTTTCTCTTTCTCATCTCTCACCTCTTCATCTTAAGAAGATAAATTAAACTCAGTAATTTAGCTTATAGTTTATGTACTGTGATTTTTCTTTATATTCTTTTATAAAATGCAGATAATATTATTTCATCCATTAAAAAATAACATTATGCGAGACAAATTATTCATATACGTACGTTTATTTTTTAAATTGATTAAACCTACAAAACAAAAGTGTAAATAAAACTAATAAAGTTATATACATCGTTATAATATAATTTATGATTAAACGAACCAAAAAAGCATACATTAAATTTAGATATTAAGAAAATTAATTTTAAATATAAAATCTTAAGTATTAATTAAATATTCTGTTGCTAAAATTAAAAAATTTTCTAAAAGTAGAGATAATCTCTTTAATAAGCAACTCATGTGTGTATATATATTTTTATATGAGAAGTATTCTTTTTTTTCAACGAATCCAAGTTTACTTATTTACTTAACCCAACTTTAAAATTAAGTGTTGTTTACTTAAGTTTACTTAACCCTTGCTTTAACGACGTTTAATCCTTCTGAATGTACAATACTAATGAAAGATTTTTAACGTTTTGTTTGATCTTTGCGAAATCGAATCACAAAAAAAACGAGTTTAACTACGAGATGAGAGCTAACTGAATTCGAAGTGTTACGGTCGTTTCGAAAGTGTCCAAATTTCATCACTGAAACGTTGTTGGCTCCGCGGTACTTCGATCTCTCTTCGTACTTTTTACTAGATGAACACCCGTTCGAATTGTAGTTCGCGAACAAAGTCCTGATTGGAATTGGATCAAACGAAGCGAACTATCGATCAGTCGACGCACTTTACGAGGGTATTTGCTCGTATAGTGTCCAATGTTACTCGTAAAGGGATGAAGAAAAGGAGAGGAGGGAAGAGAGAGAGAGAGAGAGAGAGAGAGAGAGAGTGTCGTAGAGGAATTCGTAGTGAGGTATAATTTTGAATTGGCCTTCGACGAATCGATGCTATTGGTTAGCCATGTGTCGGAACAACGATGTTGAGATTAACGATGTTACAACCCCCTTTACATGACACGTAGATATTTGCACGCACCACCGATAAGAGCATCATAGACACGCAACTATCCTTAATGCATACAATTTTATGTGATACTTGCATTCCCTTTTCTTTTATTTCTTTTATTTCTGTCTTGGAAAATTGATTCCGAAATATGGTTAAAAATAGATTTTGGCTTTGTGAGGTTCAGACAGAGAGAAATAATAAAATATATGTGATATGATAGTTTATTTAATTATGATGTGATGTCGAGCGGTATTTACATAAGTTTACAAAAAGTGGCGTGGTTACAAAAATACAGAATGCAAAAGAGTTACTAATATAAGACCAATTGACTGACCGATTGATAAATTGACTGATTTGCAGAATAACAGATAATACACAGACGGATATAACAGACAAATACAGACAGATTGACTTGAAGACTGAAAGACTAAGCACAGATACAGACTAAGGACTGAAGACTAAGGAACACTTTCTTACTTCTTTTCACATATTTATATCAGAAATGAGCTACACTCCTTTGGAGAGGGAAAGAGATTATGAATCTTATTGACCAATATCATAAGGATCCACTACATAGTTCACCGATGGGTACAGCTTATGATTTTTGGTAGTGGAAACTATGCATAAAGGAACTTTGTCCAGAATATCGGACTGTTATTTCTTTTTATGGTATCGTACGTGCTTAGATAGGAATCCGAAACTTGACACTGCACAAAGGGTTTTCTTCACACCAATATATCTCGATAATTCTTAAGTTTGATTATGGTTTTATGGCCCTCCTAAAATATTTCTTTTAGTATCTGAATAGAGTTTTCTTTCCAGAAAATAAAATATAAAGAAAAGAACTAAATACTAATTTTTCGTCTACTGCTTAAAGTAAAACAATGGCTTTCCTTATAATAAACTCGATAAATAAAATCTTGTTTATATCGTAGGAAGTGAATTACAGCATAATTTGGAGGACACTATTCGATACGTCGTTACTTAAGATGAGTCTTTAATCGCAAGTAAAAGTCGTTCGTTAGACGATGCCATATAATTCCAATTTCGAGTAAATAGAGATGCATCAAGCTTTAACGAATTGTAATGATAATGAGAACGAAAATCGATTTTCCATAGCACGTAGGGAGAATTTTACGAGAAGTAATTTTGTCGTAGCATTTTACGAGCTATCGAATCTCTGCTGGAATTATTAAACATAGGTCAAAACGTATATTTGGCAGGATATCGATTAGAAGACCTCTTGATATTCTCGTCTTTCGAGATTAGAGTTATAATTAGTTATTATTTAAATTTAACTGAATTGAGTTAATTTATGATAACGTCATATCTATATTATTTTATTACGGATAAAGAGATGGACGATAATTGTGGTGGATTTGGAAAGAACAAAGAAAAGATGAAAAAATGAAAAAGAAAAAAACAGAGAATGAAGAGACACGTGAGAGCAAAGTGAACACTAACGTGCTTACATAGGGTGGTCCATGCACCTATGCAGTTGTTTTTGTTCCTATCGACTATGGAGCTCGGGCCGATACACGGGCTAGGAATTCACGAAATTCGAATGCAACTGGCAAATTGCCGGCGGAGAATCCGATGTTGGAATTCCATTGAACGAAATGCCATCATCACTGTTCTTACCTGAGCATGAAGGAATGAAAGCAAGCGACCGATTTTAAGAGCTCATTTTACCAACGATGCTGACTCGTTGGTATCGCTTTAAAACGGTGCCGATGGTCCCGAGAATTCTCTCATTAACGACGGCTCATCTCGCACCGTGTCACGAATTTTCGGTCTTCATTATCTTTAGTCTTAAATTCGATGTTTATTTTCAATATCTTTTCTTTTTGGAAGAACTTTTTAATCTGTGCTTTGTTCACATCATCGTGATGGAACAATATTTATTAGGTAAGTATATACGTATATACGTATCCACACGCATCCACACGCATAAAGAATATTTAAGAACGACTTATAGTTAAGAACATTATAATGGTTCTTCACTGTTATCCATCTATACACGTTCTCTATTGATCATTCTACCTTACTAGTTTCTTTCCTTTCTGTTTCTCTCTGCCTCTATCTTTCTCTCTTTCTCTCTCACTTTTTCTCTTTCTTTTCACCTTTCTCTGTTTCTTCCTCGTCTTCTTCTTCATCCCTCACTTATACTATACTTCGAGTACGATGGTAAATCCTTCGAGCTGCTCTTCAGCCTCAAGTGCTATGAAGAATTGCCTACGGATTAGAGTTCGGTAAGGACTTGGCAAAAGTGGACTCCAAATTTAAAGGGCACTCGAGATACACGCGCAATGACTAAAGAGCAATAAGAAAAACAAAGCACGCTGTTGAGATGGCTAGAAAGGAAGAGTAATAAACGAATGGTCACATGATGAAATGAAGTGAAGAAAAATGAAAAACGAATATCTAGCGAACCTGAAACTCTTTTGGCAATTTTTTGTCATTTACCTATATTTTATTGTATCCTAAACGTTTAAAATTTTTCACAATATTAAATTTTTTTTCAATGGACTGTAAACTTGAAGTTATTATTATTATTATTAGTTAGCGTTAGGAATTCGAAAGTTCATTGCCGCAAATACCAAATCCCGCTATTGTTCCCGTCCCTGAGCGCGATCCTTCCATTCGCAATAAACTTGAAGTTATAGTAAGAAAATCGCTGAAACGTAAACACAGATCGTCAGATGGATACCGAATATATCTGGCGTTCGTACTGAAAGAGTTAAGAAATATTTTTTATTTTGAATAAAATGATTCATGAGATGACCAATGTAATATTAGATGTACTAAAAAAAAGTCTTTTCTTATATGAAAGTTTTGAATTCTTAAGTTTTGATAATGTCACTTATTAAATATAAACTTAATTTTTGAATTATTTTTATTTCAAGTATTATAATAACAACCAAAAGAATTTTCGATACTCCTAGTAATTGATTTTACATTTTAATCACATTTTTCAACTCTTATTAAAAGATATTAATCAAATATAAAGAGAGAGAGAGAGAGAGAGAGAGAGAGAGATAACTCTGTTAAAATAGATGATAATCGAATGCAACCAAATTACTTATGTACTTCAGTCTAATATATCTTTTAGATGGGTAATTTAAAAAATAAAGTATNTATGATGAACATCCATTGTGTTCTTCTATTCTAATCGTTATTACAATTAATTTATTTAATTACGAAGAAGAAAAATAATTAAAAAATAAAGTATATATATATATATATATATATATATATATATATATATATATATATATAACATATAAGAGAGACCTAGACTCCAGATACGTTTGCAAAAATTATGGGATCGAATGAGGATGGGAAAGTGAGAGGAATAGGAAGAGGAAGAAGAGGAGGAGGAGGAGGAGAAGGAACGTAGAACATCGAGGTAGTATCGAGTCGAGGATCGCTGGTCTAGGTAACGGCGTCCATTTCATGAGCGATATTTTAGCGAGGCGGCTGACAAATGAGCGGCAATTGCTACTTGGTAAACTCGACGCGATACACGATGAACGGTGCAAGCAACGCGAGTGAGTATGGTGCAACGATCAGTTGCAACGAGCTATCAGTAGCGAATAGCCGACACAACTTTCTAGCCTCAGTGCCACCCTATACCGACCGAGACCAGGCAAATGATTTAGCCGGCAATACCAGTATCTTTCATGATCGATTTGTACATTAATGTTGGATCTGTCGATGTATGTAAAGGTATGGTTCTTGTTTGCGTATCCATATTACGTTTCATATCAGAATTTAGTTCGTTCGATATTACAGAGTTTGGAGAAAAACGGGAGATTTTATACTGGATGATTTTTAATGACTGAAAGGATAAGGAATAGATTTTTTTTACGAATATAAATTTAAATTAAAATATAAATTTAAATTTAAATTAAACTAGTTCTTATTGTAAGTATTTTTTAAGTTGAACTACGAGTAACTTTTTCCTTTATGCAAATGGTCTCTTTATGTTATTACACATTAAAAAAGAAAAAAGTGAATACTTTAGGAAATATTGTAGATTCTATGTTAAGCAAAGTATACGTATGCACTTGGTATATTATATAAATACGAAAATGTTTAAGCAAGGTTGTAGTTCGATCTACTCATCAGAATTACTCTGTATATGCTGATTCATGTTTATATGCACAAATAGAAATGATGGAGAGAGTGAGAGAGAGAGAGAGAGAGAGAGAGAGAGAGAGAGAGGAAGGTAGTGTATTTACACATTTCCTGATAATCGCTCAAAGCTGCTACTCGATTTGGCTTTGAATTACAGCAACGGAGCAGTTACTATTCTTTCTCTCCCTTTCTCTAGTAAATCAACGATTTCTCAGTGAACCGATATAACCTAGTTTATCGAGTTCTATCTTCATTCAGAAGAGTATTCACGATTAACTGATTTTATTTATGAACAACCAATGAACGATAAATGATATTACGAAATATATTCAAGTTCTATAATCTTTTAATTTTTCTTTGAAAAATACTGTTTACATTAGAAAATTGAAATTACTTTCATTTCTTAACATAGATACAAACTTATTACAACATCAGAACCATAATTGTATATCAGCTATGAAGAATTCTTTATAAATTTATTTTGTCTACATTGAAAAATAACAGATTCAAAAATAGCACGATTGAATAATTAATGTCTATCTTTTAGTGTTGAAAAAAGTTAAAAAGTTAGGATTCCAGATCAGTTATATAAAGAGAATAAAGAATCGTTTCGAAGCAGAAAAGAAATGTTTAAATACTTGTTATGATTGGTGATTTACCAGTAGTATTGCACTTTCATCAGTCATTTTCTAATAACCAAAAGAGATTTTTAAAGAATTTTTCACAACGGTTATACAACTATGAAATAGATGTTACGCAAAATTTATAAGATGATTATGTTAAGAAATGACAATAGTATTAGATTTCTGATGTTCTATTTTCAGATAATAGTAGGGGATGCTAGAATTTGAATGCATCTCATATACGAGAAAATACTTAATCGTTCTTGAAGAAGTATCTTTATATTTTTTATTCGTTAATTGTGGGATTCTGTTGATTACACAATCATATACGAGAAAATTGATTTTGTTGGCTGACGCAACGGTAATAATTTTACCATCGAGATGTCCTTATTTTAGAAAATAGTTCTTTTAAAACATGATTTTCCTTTATAAGCGATATTTATTTTCTCGAAGAAAGACATAATACTAAAAATAACCGAACTGTTGAACGATAGAAACGGATCTTAGATATCAGGGTAATTCAAGTTAGGTTTACATCGAAAATCCTGATGTAATCTAAAATAATCGAGACTGGGGGCTTGGTCTTGCCATCCAATCGAATCTTTATTGGCAGTCGGCGAGCATCCCGGCAATTTCTACGATCATTTTTCTTGAAAATAGAGTCTATCTCTTTGTATTTTTTTTTTTCTACAAATTTTACTCCGTACATTCGATTTATTTTTTCATAGGGAATCGCTCCCTCGTCGGTTGTACCGTGAGTTCTATAACGGAACTCAGCTCTCCCTTTTATCTCCGAACACGAAATCCTAAAACAAAAGCTTTTTCTCTGTTAAATAATTTTTCTCTGTTAATAAATTTATGATCGAAGGATACTTAAAAAGGGGTTTTTAACACTAGGAGTCAGTGTAGTTTCATTGAGTCAATTCTATTGAATCTTTCAAAATGTTTCGTAGTATCAAATTAATTTAAGAATAGTGTAATTACTCGAAATAGTGTTTTTGCATAAATGGACCTATATAAATACGTGCTTATTATTTTAAAATTAAAATGTATTTATATAAAATGTATCCTAGGATCATTCATTTATATACATGTAGCATAATACCTGTACGCTAAAAGTATTTTTTTATTTCGATGTGTTATCCTTTCCGAAAATCATGCTAATTTTGTCTTTTTTCACAACAGCACGCTCCATAACGTCTCATATTTCGTCGTCTCCGAAGGCGAGGCTTCGCATTATTGACGTATTGCGGTAGCAAAACCGGTTTCCTGCTGCTCGGTCGCGGTCGGGTCACAAGTAAAATTATTCCAGTCATTAAACTGACGTCCCGGCGCCTTCGAGATGAGGGCAAGCCGTTTACCGCTTTTATAGGTACTTGCAGTTTACTGGTTTAATCTCTACACTGTGGCGTTCGCCTACGTCAAAGTCCATTCTTCTATAGTTTATCTTATGCCTAATATTTTTTCCAATATTTTTCGATCATTTCTTTTCTCACGCATCATCGATGAGATAAACGTCTATTATATTACAATTTACTTTCCTTGATAAGAACTTTATCCTGTTGTTATATTCTTCTTTCTCTTTATTAGTTTGTTTAAGATAATTTATTTACATTGGTAAGTATACTTTTTGTTTGTACTAATAAATTGTTTATCGGGATAAAGATTTCCGATTAAATTGAGATGGTGTTATTTTTTTCTTTGTATATACAATGGAAAGGAATAGAAAAGAATCAAAGATGGATGAATAATTTTAAATGAAGTTAGTTTAGGTGAAAAATTCTTTACTAAGTTTTTGCAACCAACCGAGGTTACCTGTCGACTTTCTTCTTCCACTATCTCGACTTACCCTCGGAAATTGGCCGTATCTGGTATCGTGACTACGAACACTATAAAAGCATCCGCGGTTAAGTTGGAGTTGTTAGAGGTACTTTTACGATGCACCTGCTTGTGTAAGATAGGAAGGTACTGGCAGATAAAACGATCTCGCGTAACGGGACATCGTTGAGCTTGCTGTGCGACAAAAGAACCTTGCTGTTATGTTTTTGTTTTTATTCTTATTACGATACATTCTGTCGCACAAACGCATTACGTCAGATCAATTATGAAACAAATGGACATTTATTAGATTATCGAGTTTATTTTGATTTAATATTATTGTCATTTTATTTAAATTGATAAAAATCTAACTTTTTTTTTTAATAATATTTAGTTATTGTTAAATATTAAATGTCAATGAAAGATTTAAAAGAAATTTTTATTATCAACTATACATTATTTTCCTTACGAAAGAATCTACAATCGAATCTAGGAAACTAGATCGCAACGAGAGCATGTAACTAACATATTTCGAAGTAAAGTCACGTATAGAAAACGATCACGATCTTGAGCGATAAACCTGAAACGTTCTTCCGTATCATCAACGATTTTCGTCGAGTTTCGCGAACGATCGGAGTACCTTCGTGATTTTACACGACGAAATTTCTATTCCGAGCTTCCGTGCAACCTCTTAGACGTTCTCACGGCTTCTTTCGACGCTTTCAAGATTTCGACACTTTTCTTACCCACTCTCTCTCTCTCTTTCTCTCTCTTTCTTTTTGCTTAAAAGAGAAAAACAGAGAAAGAGAAAGAGAAAGAGAAAAAGAAAGAGAGTTGCCCGCATTGCCGGGTCTCGTACTTTAAGAGGCGAGCTCGGCTTTTAGAACAATAGCACTTTGGTCCTCGAGTGCGTAGCCTATTCTTCTAACCAACAGGATATTATATGCCAAGAGAACGGGCCCTTCCGACCCACGCCGCCGGATGCCATAAAGTGCCAGGGGAAAAAAAGTTTCGTCCGACTTACACGCAGCGTGGAAAAGATTTTGCGCTTGCCTTGCCACGGTCGACAAATATCCTGTTTGCCAATAGCGAGCACCTTTGTTCTTTAACGATCATGGTGGTTTCTATATCGTTAGGAGAAGGAGTACCTTTAAAATAAACGTCTAACTTTCGGTAGAGTCTAAGAATCCCTTTTGGATCGTTCGAGATTCCAGGATCAAGATGTCTCCGAGTGTTTTCACTCTGTTACACGGTGGCCCCGCCTAAAAATGTCAGTGGAGATGCCGAAAAGAATGTGTTCGCGGAGGTACGAGGGTGCTTTCGGTAGGAGACTGTCCTTAATGCGTTTCTCAGTCCTGACTGCCCACGTCGAAACCGCAAATTGAGCTCGAATCGTTTCGTAAACCGCACCGGACTCCCTACGATCGAGTTGCTCATTTTCGAAAACACTTTTCTTATATACTCTTCTGTTTTCCTGTTTAATGTACTCCAGCTAACTGCGACCACACGCGATAGTATAACGAAGATGAGACGATTAATCGATCGAAACAGAACTATTATAGTTACTTATTACAAATCAATCTACTCGAAAATCAAGAAGCTTGCTAATGAGCTACTAAGGTCGCTCTTTTTTTTTCTTTTTTTAAAGGCAAGAGAATCTTCTTCTCACGAAAAGATTCACGTCCCGTCTTTCTTGTCTTTCCGTCTGAATTTGATCGTTAAAAGTTAGCGCTTGCCGTTTAACACGACGACCTACCGATGGCAGTTTTTAACGATCCGTTAAGCCCGACGACTAATTAGATCAGACACACTTTGAACGTAGCTAATACGAGCTGAGGAAGGAATGCAAATGATACCTAACGAACAACCTTAGCCGCGCCACGAAAGACGGATAAAAAGGGCTCGAAAGTTTTTTCGATTACCCATCCGATTCGTGCGATCGCGCTGGGTCTGCGCTCGAATGAACCTTGCATTTCGATTAGGTGCTTCTCGAAACCTTTTATGCATGCATTGTGGTCTCCACCTCCTCCTGCTTTCTCCTCCCTTTTCCTCTTACACCTCTTTATCCTCCTACTCGAACAGTCGTGGATAAAAGTTCTTGGCCCGCGCATAAATTCGATTTATCGATTCCCGTAAGTCGGCCGAACATGGGAATCGGGAAAATTCGTCTCCCACTAGTTGTTTTATTATCGTCCAACTACTTTACATTTTGACTACTTTCTTTCCATGTTCTTTCGCGAAATTTTATTTTTCTTTCTTTTTCACTCTTCCCAACACTTTCTACAATCTATATCTTCTTTCTATCTCTATTTTATGATTTATTTTCTGATGAATTTAGGATAAATATTTTTTGTATTTTTTCATTGGCGTTGAATTAAAGGCTATTTTTTGATTGAAATTTCTTTGGAACAATTTTCTAATTATACTCATTCTTTCTAAAAATTTGATTATACATGTGTAAGGTAATTATTATTGATTATAGTCTTATATTTTATTAATAAAAGTTTTCAATGCCTATATATATATATATATATATATTTCTACGTCTTCGTTTTAGTTTTCTCTTTCTAGTATTCGTTTAACAATCCGAAATAAAGTAACGCGTGAGGAAGATCGTATTTTAGGTCGTGTACTATACGAAAAGTCATTATGTCTCGCGGACTGACAGCTACATATGTATAAATGCTCAATTTGCGCGCTAGCGCGCGAAACATTAATCTTATTATTTTAATTACAAAGGATCGAGGGGGCTTCGTCGGGCGATGCCTTATAAATATAGATGTCGAGCGTAGGATTTTGACCACGGTACAGTCCAAGAAAGTAATCGCGGGCAAATCCTTCTCCTCTCATTCTCTTTCGAAACTATCCTGTTGAACGAGCCTTTGCCTGCTTCTTTTTCTTCTTCTTCTTATTCTTTTCCTCCTTTGCCTCGGGAAGAAATCCTGTTCTCGATCTCTTTCCGTTCTTCTCCTTGCACCTTGAGATGTGCTTTTACGAATGAAAAATTTTCGATCGTTCGACTCGATAATGATGATCGAGGTAAAACGATATTACACTGACTTATAAAATTTATCGTACGCTTTGTCAAGGCAATAAATTATTTCTTGAAATATGCAGTAGGTATGTCTTGAGAAACTGTATAAAAGGAATTTATTTTTTTTTATAGTTATGCGCTAAAGTTCTTGAAATAGTAGAAAAAATTTTTTCCTTTAATCTATTATATGTTTGAAAATAGAACACGTCGAAGACCGCGAAACAAATTTTTAGATTAGCATTAGTATATTATACTACGACAAAGTAGCGATCTTAAATATAATCGAAAACGATCTAAACGTTGAGTTAGTTAATTCTTAAATGGTAGAATGTTAGAATGAAAGCGTAACGCGACTCCTATCTACAAGGCGAAATTTATTTATTAACAACGGCCATCGATTAACGATTGCTTTGGCGTTTGAAGTGGCCGACGTTCGGACCTTTATCTCTGGCTAGTGTCTCTCGCATACATACTTACGACGATGTAATATCAACGACAATGACGACCTATACTGCACGTTACACGCATACATGCTTACTTTCTAAATTCTTTCCAACGATGTAAGCACGATTGCAAGCAAGCGAGCACGCACGCACACGTGTCGAATTAAAGCACGAGCTGGATATCGGTGTACACGTACGTATTTAACGTATGTATATACGAACGATAAGCGAGTCGAACGATCGCTTCCAATAATGTCCTGAACGTGCATTACCGAAGGACGTTCCTTTTTCTTCTCTTTTTCTTACCGCTAAAACGGTACACGCGCGTTCAAGCTATCGCGAAAGCTATCCGTAGCTTTCCACCGCAGCATTGTTCCCGTCGCTTAATTTATCTTACCAGCACGGAATATCGCTCGTTAACCCGCCACGTTTTTCTTCCGCCACCTTCTTTCTTCTTCTCCTTCTTCTTCATTCTCTTTTTATTTTTTATCTCTCTCTCTCTCTCTCTCTCTCTTTTGCTTTCATCCCTTTTTTCTTTTTTTTTTAAGTCACTCCGAAGATTTTTAATTACGTCCGCGTGCGAAAGTGAAAAAGAAAATCTGTCCGAGAGAAAGATAGAGAAAGAAAAAGATACCGGTGAATAATTGTTTAAGTTTTTAATTAAAGAGCGAAAGAAAGATAGAGAGTGAAAGTGAGAGTGAGAAAGAGAAAGAGAAAAAGAGAGAGAGAGGCTCGTTCAATACTCTTTAACCAACTATTTTCCGTTCTCTCTTTGGTTAATGAAGATCGATGATAGATTCGAGTGCGTAATTGCGCGGGAGGTGATGCTCCTTCTTTCTTTTTTTTTCTTATCTTTTTATATCGTTCCTTTCTTCCCCTTTCTCTTTCGTTTTCCTATTTTTCACGACTACTTCATCGATCAAACACTTTTTCGTATGGTAGAAAGGCGATGGCACGCATTCCGTGCGGTCTTTGCGCATCTGTCGACGCCCATTGGAGAAGCCAGATGTGACGTACGGTAAATATAGACGAAGAGCTAGCAACCGATTTAAGAAAATAACTAACGCACAGAATTTTTGATCTGAAAAAAGTTGGAACGGTATCGACAAAAGTTTAGCTCGATCGTCAGAAAGCGGTCAGGAAGATTAAAGGGGGGGGGGCTGTCTAAATTGTTAACTTTGGTAACAAAATAAATGACTATAAAATAGCTGAAAATGTACGTAGATATCCAAAAACATGAAAGAAAGCACTAGGAAAAATGTCAGAAGTGTAAGGGGAAGACAAAGGGGTGTCAGATGCTAGAAAAGTTGTGAAAATTTTTAAAAATTTATATATGGAGGTAAATTTCTGATAACTTGCGTATGTCTTGTTTATATATAGAGAAAACTATGTGCAAAATATCAGAAGAAAAAGTGCAGGCCTTTGTGAGAAATTGGGGTGCAAATTATGAGAGCGCGAAATGCGGTGCGGCGCGCCGGCTAAGGGGCTGCTCCAGTTTTCATCGCGTACATGATTCAACTAGTTCTGATGATTTACCTGAATATTTATAAAGATACAAAGAACGTATTATTAAAATGTCAGAAGTTAACTAAGAAGAATTCATACATTTACTTAACTTTTAATTTGAACTTTGACAAAATTTTGCAAAAATTATTAATCATATTAATTATTTTCTTATACTTTTGAAGTGTAAGAAAATATGAGTATATTAAAATAAAAATTAGAATAAGAAATCTTTGTATGAGAAAAATAGAGATGTACAAATTTCGTTTAGACGTTTACCTGAGTTTAAGGTATACCGAGCGTGCGTTTTACCTGAGCTAGCGCGCCGCGCTGCGTAACGCACTATCGTATATTGTAGGTACCTGAATTGCTCACGCAGTATTTATGTGCTCTTCCAAACATCAGATCCTTCGTTTGCTGCCTATTTATTTTTATATTTTTCATCATTTGCTCCGAAATGAAAGTATCTTATACGTGAATTATATTGTGATCTCTGACAGGGGCGTGGTTTACCCTAGCGGCAAAAATATGAACTAGAGACTGGAGGATGCTGTGCATTACTTATATAACCAAAATAGAGAACAACGTTTATAACATTATCATTTTTTTGTAATTAAATGAAATAAAATGAAATTTACATTGCAAGAAATTTGTAAGTTTGCTTGCACGAAACCAAGCAATAAAAATTTTGTTGGTGGTGAAAGTGTATTAAATGCTGGACATGTTATTAAGTTTGGACAAGTACCAAGTCGTGATAGTAATATTATACGTATTTTAGCTTTTTGTCTACAAACTTCACATATTAAAGATAATCCACATGAAATAACTGGTGAAATATTAAAAAATGGTCGAATAATTAGAATGAGTTGTTCATGCAAGGCTGATTTAAGTGGTATTTGTAAACATGTTGTTGGGAGTTATACTTTTTCCAATTTTTAGCGCTCGTACCCAAGTTATATGTCTATCAATTATTTCCTTATCACCAAATAAAACCGATATGTTGAACCTTCTATCAAGGATTATGAACGCTCTTTAAGGCCGGCGATACATGTAAACGTCTAAATTTTGACCGTTTTTCAGAGGCTTATTTAAAATGGAAGGAAAATAAATTAATCGTTTTGAAACTCAGCATGTTTATTCATTACATATTAAAATATAAGAATCTGATTTTTTTTCAAAATGGCCGCCGTAGTAACTAATCTCCTTAGGCCCTCGCGGCGAAAGGCATCAATCAACGTGATTTTTAGCTTTAGTTACAGCAATCTAAAATTTAAAAAAAGGATCGGAGCGTGTTCATAAAACATGTATCTTCTAGTTGAACGAAGGAAAAACTAAAAAGTCAAAAAATCGTAAATTGGCACGACTCAGACAAAAAAGTATGATTTTTGACCTTTTTTTTTTAACGGTTTTTGGGTCAAAAATGGCAATTTTTGAAAATTTTTGTGGCATTCTTAAAGTTCAACTAGAAGTTAATACTATAAAGAAAATGTGTGCTAAATTTCACTCGAAAAGGTTTCATTTCGAGTTATCTTGCACCACAGTTTGAAAAAAGTCGTTTCGAGAAAAACGTGTTCAAAGTTTAGCGTTCGCGTCTAGCGCCGAGTTGAGGCGAAGCACTTAAATGAATTTTTAATCGATAAATAATGTGAATTTCATTCTTAATATTTACATGCATATTGTTAAGATGGTAAACTAACTATTTATAAAAAAAAAAAAATTTGATTTTTTTTTTATTTTACATGTATCGCCGGCCTTTAGGGGAGGTTCTACCAGTGATCATGAATATATTATTTCCGGTGTAGAACAAACTAGATCACACGATTTTGCAAAAGAACTACGAAATGATAAATTCAAAGAAGATCTTGTGAATTTTCTAATTGATCACTGGCAAAGTAATGATACAGCCCCTTTCATAGATAAAAAGACTACTGTATTAAACTTTGAACAATGTTACTCGTACAGTGTCAAGGAAAAAGGTGAAGTTGTTCGAAAAAAAAATTTCGATTTTTTTTGTCCTGCGCACGAAGAAACTGATACGAAAATTATTTTTCATGCATCTAAAGTAAATGAAAATAAAACTGTTGTAGTTAAGTGTTCCGATACAGATATTGTTGTAATTATGTTAGGTAATTTACATCAAATAAAAGCGAAAAAGCTAAAAGCCCGCCCTCCTTTAATCTTTCTGACCGCCTTCTGACGATCGGACTAAACTTTTGTCGACACCGTTCCAACTTTTTGCAGATCAAAAATTCTGTGCGTTAGTTATTTTCTAAAATCGGTTGCTAGCTCTCCGTCTATATTTACCGTACGTCATATCTGGCTTCTCCAATGGACGTCGACAGATGCGCAAAGACCGCACGGAATGCGTGCCATCGCCTTTCTACCATACGAAAAAGTGTTTGATCGATGAAGTACGTTGTGAAAAATAGGAAAACGAAAGAGAAAGGGGAAGAAAGGAACGGTATAAAAAGAAAAAGGAAAAGAAAAAGAAAAATAAGGTCTTTTCCAACGAGTTGAATCATTGCTAATCGATAAAAATTGTAAAATGTGAATATGCGAGTAGAGAAGACGTTGAATTCAACGAATAGATAGTGGACATTTATAGTTTTTGCTTTCGAGTATACCTTCCTAATGGCGGTGCATCGAATTACACGCTCGTACGAACCTGATTTTCAAAATCGTTTTCTGTTAAGCGAGCTCTCTCCTCCAGACAAATGGCCTTTAATTTTATGGTAGACATCGCGATATAATGTGCCATAAACACGACGCGTATTCTATTTTACACCGAATTTTGCTGCGTAAGCGTGCTTCCTACACAAAGTACCGGTCTCTTTTTATTTTTTCTCTTTCTTTATCTTTCTTTCTCTTTTCTCGTGCCTCTCAGCAGACACGACTCGGTCGTACATAAATTATTATAATTCACGACGGTAACCCTGGGGGGCTTAGATTTTTATCGTTTGCGTTACTCGACGTACGCAACGCGTCCTCCCTCTCACGATTGCCGCGAATCGGGTTTATTAGACGCCACTCGAAACAACGTTCTGCAAGATCCATAGCAAGTTTGTGCCTACGTATATGTATATACGTATACATGTACTTACATTCCTTTCTTCAAGTTCAATTATTTTATTATCGGAAGATGTAATCGCGAAACTCCATAAAACAGGTAACACGTAATTAAGATAACAGTCTTATGTACGTAAAACAGATCTAAGGATTTCTAGAAACTAGTAAACAGTGCCAGTTATACTAGTCTTTTCTTTAAAAGCGTATTTTATTTCAACAACAGGTATGAACAAAATATGAACTACAAGTACAACTGGAAAAACAATTTCTCCATAATGCGCCTGTCATTTGTTGGTGTATAAGTATGTGTAAAATATACTCGTCTGTAATGTACCAATTGGATCGTGTTAGAAGCAAGTTTAGGATATGTTCGTTGTATGTGCGTGTGCGTGTGCGGCGTGAAGAAGCTACAAGGGTACGTAGCCTGGTAGCGTAAACAAGGGACAAGTTCGTGGAATGTTTAGTTGTAGTTATGGTTGAGTGTTCCCTGGCAGCGTAAATAGTGACAAACTTATTGCCTGGCAAGATTTTGCCACGAGAGAAAGTTGCTTAGCAGCCTAAACAAGGAGATGTTTGATATATAAAGGGGAACAAAGGAACGTGAGGGGGAAAAAAAGCGAGAACGATACGTGCGTGCGGAGGTGTCATCGAGTGTAAGAAAAGAGCGATTTATAAGCTGACGTTTTGCGAGAGATTAAATGCTAGAGTGTAAAAGTGAGAGCGGATTCTTTTAGAGCGTTTTGGCGCTTTGTTAAACAGTGTTTCATTGCGAGCGGGTTTGAGTGAGAGTGTTTGCGGGAAGAAGCGAAGGGAGTTTCTTTTGACTTTTGCGTGTTCGTTATTGTAAACGTTTTGTTATTTGTTATATTGTTAATTTAAGTGTTCGTTTTTCAATCTTTTGTGTGGTACCGGCTTCTCGGGGAATTCAGATATCCTTTACTGGATACGCATAAGTGTTTTCCCTACATATATATAACACTAACATGTAAAAGTTATTCAGAAATATTATAAAATAATTAATATCTATGAATAAAGTAAAGAGTCAAAATTGGAATGGGTGTTTGATACGATATTAAAGAATGATTTAATATTGAAATGAGAAATAGAAACAATAATGAAAATGGATTGTATTTGTGCAAACCTCGACGCAACCTTGATGCAAGAAATGTCTTTTTATCAATTGCGACTACCATTTAACAGGAAATAAAGAAGTATAGTAAATATATGAAAGCTATTACAAAACTGATTTAAGGGCATTAAAATTAATCCTTTTCTAAAACAAAGTAAAATAAAAATTAAATTTTAAACATTTTGGACAATTTCTGGTACTTGTAAAAATATCAAAATTATTTTAAAATGTGCCTTGAATGTCTAATGTAATTAATCACCTTCTGAAATAAAATAATATAAAAATTAAATTGGACATTGTTTCATTGTTCTATGTGGTATCTGTAAAAATATAAAAGTTATTAAAAAATATTATAATATAATTAGTTTCTATAGATAAAATCTATAGAAGCGATCAAGGAAAGAAATAAAAATATTATATTAACCCCTTGCACTCGGTTGTCCCCTCTGGTGGGACAATGTAAGTGTAGCATATCACTTGGTTGTCCCAGCTGGTGGGACATGAAAGTTTATTAGCGATTACGGAGAATGAACTTGTTCAACCGCAATTTTTTAAGAAACACGTGTTTTCCTGTAGTTTTCTATTAAAGTGGCACAAAAAAACAAATCGAAATATGATAAAATTTTCAAGATGCATGATAAATAAATCACCCGTTTTACACGTCGAATAAGAACGTGTGAAGTTCGTTCACGACAGACTATACACTTCTCTAATCCGTTGAGCAATATGTAGAATTAGTGGAGTAGGCGTACATAGGTATATGGATATGACTCAATGATTTGGGAAAACTTGATAAGATAATAAAGAAATCCGAAACCAGAAAGAAAAAATTTACAAGAACTCAGTTCCTATAAAATAAATTTTGATTTTTTTTTTGTAAATATGTGTTCTTTAATGTCTACAAATACATATATACCAAATTTTATTACAATTCCTTACTTGGTTCTAAAATTGTATTGTATAATATCACGTTTCCAGAATGTACGTTTTCGCGAGAAAGTGGCGTCGTGTTGCTGGTAGGTAACGTCCGAAACGGTGCCGAGTGCAAAAGGTTAATAAGGAAGTTAAAAGAAACTAATTATATATTTATAATGTTTATTTTGTAAGCGGTCTTTGGCAGGATTTTACTTGCAATAAAAAGTATAGCATATAAAATATGATAAACATTACATTGAAAGTAAAATACCATTGCCCGGGTCTAACACCGAGTAGGTAACTGCTTCTGAAGACCCACGAGGGATGTGCATCCTGAAGATGTCCACATCCGAATATAACTGAAAGGAAGGAACTTAACTCTTAGACCCCACTATAAGAGTCCCATCCCAAAAATCCTTTTATAATTATTATCGAGAATACAGAGAAAATTTTGAATACCAAAAATCCTAAATAATAAGGGAGAAGTGCAACTTGAATAGAATTTAAGTAACATCGATGACTCTATTGAAAACTAACACACCCTAGAATAATTTCAATATATGTAGTTACACATATAGTCCAGTCAAATTAGGAAAAAATTTCGGAATTTGAGATAACAAGCTATAAACTCGTATAAACTTGTATTTTGAAATTCTAAAAGATGTCTTAAAACCTACATATGATAGGATATACGCGACTATCAAAATCTAAGGTCAAAGGTCACAAAAATCGATTTTTTGCAAATATCTCGTTTCCTATGGGTTTTTCGCTATTTGTATTTAGTATTAATATTGTAGAGGATTAAATTCCCTACAACTTTTGTTTCCAAAATTTTTTATACATTTAATCGTTTTCGAGATAGATGGCGGAGAGCGCGTGGTTAGAGCATCATTTAAGATCACAATACACATTTGAACAATGTGTAAAACAATGTGTTTGTGTCCATGATTTCTCCGCGGCGCGTGGTGGGGGTATTATTTCTCCTCTGTCGCACAGCTACCTCGGCTTCCCTYGGCTTCTTTCGGTTTTCCGACACACCGACACGTAAATTTTGTTGTTGCGAGGCGTGCTGGGCTCGAGGGAAGGGGTAAAAATGTTCCACGATCTGGCTTCACTGATTGCTATGAGAGAGTGTTAGAGCGAGATGTGCGTTTGAAGTAGTATGATTAAACGATACAATAAAGTGAGTTTTGAACGAGAGAGTATGTGCGACTTAGAAGGTGATTGAGCGAAAAGTGTATAGCGAGTGACGATACGATAAGTGCGGTATAGCGTCTAAGTGTTTTACGAAAAGCAGCGGTGTGAGTGTATGTTATTGCGTGTGGATTGTATCTAACAGATTGTAACTAATTAATTTGTTAAATAAAAGGTGTTTTTCTATATTATTAAGCGGTACCGGCAACACAAGGAAATCAGATATCCTTAACCGGATACGGAATAAGTGTTTTTCCTACAGTACAATAATATTAAAAAATCATACATAATTATGATTTGTTTTATGGAACCTGTAAATAAAGAAAATATATTAAAAACAACTATCACACATCTGGGATGCTACAAGGAAAATTACAGAAAGATACAAATATTACATTTATTTTTACAAATAATTACTATACTATATACTATCCTATTACTAAGTCTTCTGCTTGTCTTCGTATGGTCCTCTTTTCGTCCTACTTTGTTCTCCGCTGGTCCTTCTGTGGTCTTCCTGTGGTCGTCTCCTCTTCGTAGTCCAACCTGCAACAAAAAAGGGGATAAAAAAGGAATAAAAAAGAAAAGGGATAGATAAGAAGGAGGAAGAGTTGGACTTTTAAAGTGGAACTTTTCGCGATTTTTTTTTTTAAGTGGTTTCCCCCCGGTTGGATTAATCTACTGACTCTAAATTCTATTTACGATAAATATACGCCTTACGCACAGTACGCTACTCGTACTAATAGCAGACTTTAAGAATTTAATTTGTACATTCGTCTTACAAATAGTATTAGGAGCCATCCATACAATGTTGCTTCAGTTTCTATGCTAAAAGCATATCTAAATGCATATCAAAACGCGAATTAAAAAATAAATAAAAAAAAATGTCGGTTGTTCCACTTTAAAAGTAAAGTAAACATGATTCTATCCTTAGGAGTAAGAGAGAATCATGGCTCGCGTGGGCAGGGTCGCATCCCTGAAGTAAATTCTTTATTTGTAAATGGCGCCCTTTGCGAAGAAATAATCTACCCGCTACCCATTAAAACGTTTTTGAAAACAAAAATTTTAATCTATATTAATACAATATTATTTGCAATTAAAACTGAATGAAAAGTAATGTAAATAATTGGAGCATTTTATACTACGTTCGGTCCAAGGACACAATCAAGTTGAAGACAGTCATCTGATAAGTCAAAAAAAATAAATTCATATTAAAATTATTGTCTATTTAGAGTACGTTAATAGGTATGTAACGTTTAAACCAATGTATTTTGGGGTTCAGACAGATAAATAACTGATGATGATGAAATATATATAGTGATAATAGCTTATTTAATTAATTATAATGATGTTGAGCAGTATTTACAAAAAGTTTATAAAAAGTGGCGTGGTTACAAAAATACAGAATACAAAAGAGTTATGAATATAAGACCGACTGACTGACTGATAAACTGATAAACTGACCGATAAAATACGCAGACGAATATAACAGACTGAAAGTATAATTAGTAAACTGAGAACTAAGGACTAAACTAAGGAACTGATACAGACGAATAGACAAACGGATATATAGATTGATACAGACTAAGGGCCGCTTTCTTACTTTTTTTCACATATTCATATCATAAAAGAATAACACCCCTTTGGAAAGGAAAGGAGATTATGAATACTATCGATCAATAGCAGAAGGAT
>NW_015148974.1:2339853-2426317 GCF_001465965.1 Polistes dominula | reverse complement strand
CCCCCCATAGTCAACCGTTGGGTACAGCTTATGTTTTTAGTAAAGATCGGAATGGAAATCATGCATAAAGGAACTTTGTTTTTAGATAACGGAATATCGTTTCTTCTTATGTGTCGCATGTGTTTACATAGAAATCCGAAACCACCCGAAGGATCCGATTGTGCACAACAGTTTTCGTCGCGCCAATAGGTCCCGATAATTCCTAAGTTTGTCTGAGAATCTATTGCCCAGCATAATATTTCCCTCATAGTCCAGTCAAAATAGCTTTGAAATCAAAATATGCACCAACTGCGTCTGGATTGATGCATTTTTGATAATTTATGTTTTTTGGCCCGCGGAATCGATTTCTGAAATCCGTTTTGAGCTAGGTGTATATGTACAGAATAATATTTATTACAAAACAATAAAAACATTTCGCAGGTGAGAGTAGAGAGTAAGCAGTGATCCAGCCCTACGTGGGAGATAAAAAATTTCTATTAATTATTGATTCTTGAGGAGGGTAGAAAAATATGGAGATGTATGACGATTTGTTTATCACCGATGAAAGCGACTGTACCTGCACCGTAAAAATCATTCCACCCAAGTGCACGCCGTGCACAATATACAAATATTAATGAAAAATAAAACTCTTATAAGGTTTCTAGTCATATAAGACATTTCATTTCCAACTTATTTAAAATCTATTATGTATCTTTACATATAAAAATAGGAAAAAACAAAGTTTACCTGCCAACATTCGAACCCTAAAGACTGGGCTTCTAACGGCACGGAACGCCGAACCGTTATCATTGCGCTAAACCTATTAGTTGCTATTGTTTTCTTCAGAACTAAATTTAAGCACTAGATGGCATCATGAGCATTTTTAATTGCAAATATCTCAAAAATTATTGAGTAGTGGCCCTTATAACCATATATATTCGTAAACAGGGAAGCAAAATCTATCATCCTGCAAAATTTGAACAAAATTCGAGAGGGCAAGACTTTGCACTCTCCTTAAGTACGAATTCTGAACACTTGAATGAGAACTCAACTGTCGATTTTGACGCGCAGGCGCGCCGTGGACGAAAGCGCGTTTATATACCTATATGTGGCATTTGAAAGTAATCTTAATTTAACAATACATTGCAATACACTAGCAGCATTTGAAAGTAATCTTAATTTAACAATACATTGCAATACACTAGCAGCATTTGAAAGTAATCTTAATTTAACAATACATTGCAAAGGTGAATAAAATTAACAAATGAGTAAACTTTATGTAAAATTTTACGCTCTACACGCTGGTATAGTAATTTTTTTATTTCGACTAGCGGTTTCCGAGATATTTGCAAAAAACACGCAATTTTCGTATTTCCCGAGCACCTAGTTTAAAACGGATTTCAGAAATCGATTCCTCGGGCCAAAAAACAAAATATCAAAAATGCATTAATTCAGACGCAGTTGGTGCATATTTTGATTTCAGAGCTATTTTGACTGTACTATCAATCTCTGAGTGGAGTTTTTTTCACTAAGATCGATATCGTATTTAAACAGGAAATAATATATAAAGAAAGAACTAAATATTAATTTTATCGTCTATAGTATATGCATTGAAAAAATCTGAAAAATAATTAGAGTGTATTAGGATATTAAAATAACTGTTAAATAATCGACAAGAATGCATATTGTAATTTAAAAGCACTGGGTATATGTTAGGAACACCGTCTTCTTCGAAATTCTTCTTCAGACTGAGTCTTTGTTCTCTATGAAAATACTTATATTCAATGTTGTTTATACGACTTTCTGAATGTTGCGCATGTGTGTAACGGTAATAATATTCCTAATAAAGAGAATTTAAGATTATAACATTATAATTTTAGCATTTTTTTCATTCTAATATAATTATTTTATTGCTTTTGCGCAGTGATGACCTCGACGGTTGAATTGTACTGTAATGTAAGTAAAAATGTATTAAAATATAATAAATATTAAATATAATAAATATAAGTATAATAAATATTAAAATTATTGTTATTTAATCGAAAAGATTAAAAACACTAAAATATATGAGCTAAAAAACACCAAATATATGATCAAGGTACCGTTTTCCTCGAAATTCACCTTCAGATTGACACCTGTCTTCTATGTGCGAGTTCCTTTCATAGTAAATCCCCATTTCTTCCCAAAACTAACCCTTTCACCAACCTTTCCCCCACTACTTTCTCAACTCTTTTTATTCGTCACTCTAACTCCTTTCCCACAATTTTTTCTCGTCATTTCCTTTCCTTCCCTCACCCCTTTATCCAACCCTTCCCTTTTCTTTCTCTTCCTTTATTTAAATAATATTTAATAAAAGACTACTGATATAATATTATTTTTTACTTTTTTTTTTTTAGGTTTCCGAGCATTGAAAAAGTCTAGCACGAATACATATATCCAGTCTAATAATTATGTTTAATTTTTTTTAAGTATATCTGATGTATAGAAATACTATTAGCCCGGGAGCCAGTGATATTTTTTTTGTCACTCATTTTACTTTTGACCGTAATATGTAGAAAGTAAAATTTAGTTGTGCTGTAAAGCATAGTGATCGTCAGCTGGCGCATTAGCGGTGGGTGGGCCAACGGGAGCACCGAAAACACGTCAAAACATTTTTGAGTTAGTCATTTTACTCCGGCTAAAATTTTTAAAGTTGATAGGTAATATAATTATTTAAATAAAAAAATCTTCAGCTGGCTGTATGTCAGTGGAAAAGCTAGCCATGAAAACGGGTAAAATGATAGTCTACATTATTATACAGGGTGATTCTTGGAACGGAGGCGGGTTATTTATTGTTTCTTATTTTTAAGAAACAATAGAAAAAAATCATAAAGGAAAAAGTTATATGGCACAACAAATTTCAACTTTCTGTGACCTTACTTTTTTTGAAAATGCATCGATGTACCCGCTAGATGCAGTTGCATTTTTTTAAAAATGGAATCTTATATTTTTTTACACTATTTGATTCCTATTTTTATTCTGCGTTAAAAAGTATTAAGTGAAGGTCATTGAAATGCCAATTCCTTACGAGTTATTTGATGTTTTATATAAGCCGGCTGTACGTCGGTGAAAAACACGTCAGCTGATTATAGAGATATTCAGCTGATACGCAAGAGAGCGCGGGCGGCCAGCATACGATTTACGCGCTATACCTTTTACTGTATGGGAAATCAGATGACCGCGGGCCGAATTGGCTAGTTATTGACCACAGCAACGACCAATGAGGAGGCTGGACACGAGAAGAGATCTCGCCTTTTTTTACAATAGTAATTTCACAGCACAGATTTCACTAAATTTAAAACAGAGATTGCACACGATGTGAAGACAGAGAATTTACGACACAGAAAAGAGAAAATAAGACAGAATAAGATAAATCGACTTTTGACTGATAAGTTCGACGAACCGCACTAGAATGATCGAGATCGACGCAGCTTCCGCTGAATTCTAGATCATCGGTACGCGGGGGCAGACGCGCAGAGAATCCGTCACGTAGATCTGCCAGTAGAAGCCCTCGGTCGCGATTGCGTCATACGCTCCAGCCAATCAGATGCTGACACCTCTTGGACCGGCTACGTGGCCGGACAGATGGTGCCGCCGCCGGACGCGTGTACTTTAGGCGGCTGCTAGGGACATCTGTGAAAGTTGGTGCCGGTGTACAGGAAAGTGTCAGCACTGTCCTGGAGAGAAGCCATGCAACTAAAAGAATCAACCGAGGGGAGTCAGCACCGAGCAGGTGCGGGACGCAACAGTCACTTCCCCATCTGGACCGGACGCCGGAGGCGAACGGAGAACTATAACCTTCGAAGGATGTTCGGTCGATGACGTTGCCTAAGCTGTAAGCTATCTGAGGTGGTGAGACGTGACCGCGTAGCGGCGGCTGAAGATGATGGTGGCGAACCGATGACAGGTCTGGAGGTCGGAGGCGAGGTCTGCACCGTAGGTGGAGGTCCGGGTGCAGCCGTAGGACGAGAGGACGATGACGAAGCAGGAGCAAGTGTCTGCGCTAGCGCGTCGAACGTGGCGAAGTACGCCGGTTTCAAAGCCTCCGTGGACACAGTCCTTTCCTAGCCGTTGACCTCGATGACGTAGACCTTTTCGCTAATGCGGCAGATAACCCGATGAGGTCCGGAGTAAGGCTGCTCGAGCGGCTTCCTGACCGTGTCTACCCGTTAGAAGACGTGCGAACACGTCCGCAAATTCTTGAAAAAGAACTGGCGACGACGAGAGTGGTCAGCAGCCGGCGTGACACTCAGCGCTCCCATGAGGGCTCGAAGACGGCCGATGAAGGAGATGGGATCGGCAGGCGAGCTGCTAAGCGAGAAGAAACCGCCGGGGATCCTCAGCGGCGTGCCGAAAACCATCTCCGCTGGCAACGCCTCTAGATCTTCCTTAAAGGTGTTCCGCAGGCCGAGAAGCACGAGAGGAAGTGCGTCAGGCCCAGGCGCCTGGGCGGACATAAGCGCCGATTTGAGCGTGCGATGGAGTCTCTCGATCATGCCGTTGGGCTGGGGGTTGTGAGGCGTAGTCGGAATCCTGGTGGCCCCCGAGGCTTAAGCAAGAGATGGTGAAGAGAGACGACTCAAACTGAGCGCCCTGGTCGGATGTGATGGTGAGCGGACAACCCTTGTCCGCGATCCAGGTCGACGTAAAAGCCTTAGCGATGGTCTCTGCCCGGATGTCCTTGAGAGGAACAGCTACGGGCCATCTAGTGAAACGGTCGATTATAGTAAGGCAGTAACGATAGTCTCCTACCTGGGGAAGCGCGATGATGTGGACATGTACATGCTCGAAGCGGCTCTCCGTAACTTGGAAGGGGGAGAGCTCGGCACGATTATGCCGAGAGACTTTAGAGCGCTGACATGGAAGACAGGCGCGTGCCCAGACGGTGACGTCCTTACGAAGACCAGGCCAGACGAATTGCTGCGAGATGTCACGTACCGTGGCACGGACACCGGGGTGAGCAAGACCGTGAATAGCCTCAAAGGCGGCGATGCGAAGAGAGTGAGGTAGGTAAGGCCGAACTCGACCGCCGTGAGAATCGCAGGCCACCTGAATTCCTCCAACGCTGAGGCGTTGAAGATTGAGGGAGGTGCGTGCTGCGAGCGATGGGAGCGCGTCGTTGCGAGCTTGTGCATCTGCGATGGCCTTGAGACTAATAGCAGAAAGCAGGCTGACGGTAGCGCATACTGGAGTCGCCGCTGGAGGAGACGTGGAGTCATCCAATGGCCGGTCCGGAACGGGAGCGTCTTTCAAATTCCAGGAGAGGGTGTCGGCGACGACTTTGTTTGTGCCGTCTACGTGCTGGAATGAGATGTCAAACTGCAGTAGGAAATCCAGCTGTCGAGTAGAGGCCTTATCCGAGGGTTTGCAAGCTGCGTAGATCAGCGGCCGATGATCCGTCAACACCGTGAATGGACGTCCTTCAAGAATTTTCCGGAAATGATGCACTGCCAGGAAGACAGCCAAGAGCTCCAGATCGTAGGTGCTATAGCAAGCCTGTGCCGTAGACAGCGTTTGGGAGAAGAAGCCGATGGGCCGCCACTCTTCGTCGACCAGCTACAACAACGCAGCGCCGACGGCCAAACTGGACGCGTCTGTGGCGAGACGAAGCGTTACGCCGGGCCTGTGCGAGGCAAAAGGTGGTTGAGCACCAGCGGCGGGCAGCGAACCAGGAAGTGCGTGCCGGACGACACAGATGTCTCGAGGTGCGTGCTCAATTAAGCTATCGGCAGTGGCGGCCAACTCGTTGAGATCCGCCGTGCGGAGGAGGCGGAGGAGTTGCGAAATATGCGGGGAAAAAAGATCTAACCATCACACCTGGATTGCGTCATCGCCGACGCTGTTTCCGGCAAGATAGCGCATCCGCCGAGCGAGCTGAGATGGAGTCTGATCCCCCATTATAAACCCCGAGAAAAGCTTATGCAACCGCTGAGCCGCCGTGTCGCCGAACCGAGCCAAAAGCTGAGCTTTGAGATGCTCGTACTTATTTGCCTGAGGAGGGCGATTAAGCACATCCTGCATCTCCTTCAATGTGTCGAAGTCGAAGGACGAAATTGCCGTGAGGTAGCGATCGGCGTCCGAATTCATGTCGTTAACTTCAAAGAGCACCTTCAACTGGAGTATCCAAAGCTCCGGACTACGACGTGAAAAGGGCGGCCATGGATAATTGGACCGGCGCCTGACGTCATCAGGAGCGACAGTGAAAGCAAGAACGGAGGTGGGGGCGAGAGAGTCTGAGTGTGCAGAAACCACGTCTTCCGTAGCCAAGGCTGTGGTCGGCGCGGTGGCCGAACTAGGAGCCGGAGGGAGAGCCTGTTGACCGTTCAGGTCAACCAAGGACGAGCTCCTTGAAGCAGCCGCGTCCGACGATTCGCCGACGGGGTCCAGCGAGGCTTCGGCTCGCGTAATCGGCATTTCGAATACAAGAGAAGAAAAAAGAGAGAAAACGAACGAAAATCGCACATGAAAAGAAAAGAGAGAGAAAGAAAAGACGATACGATGACGTATTAATAAGAAGAAGAAGTGTGCGAGAGGAGACAAGAGAACGAAAAGAGTACAAAATGGTCGCCGAGGAAGATGCCACGAAGAAAATTTGCCGATCCACAAGGCAAGACCAGAACAGAGAAAGTGGCCGATCAGAGGCGAAGCCGTAAAGAAGAAAAAGGAATAGAAAGAAGTGGTCAAACCTGGTACTGAGAGTCGGGGTCACCAATATGGGAAATCCAATGACCGCAAGCCGAATTGGCTAGTTACTGACCACAGCAACGACCAATGAGGAGGCTGGACACGAGAAGAGATCTCGCCTTTTTTTACAATAGTAATTTCACAGCACAGATTTCACTAAATTTAAAACAGAGATTGCACACGATGTGAAGACAGAGAATTTACGACACAGAAAAGAGAAAATAAGACAGAATAAGATAAATCGACTTTTGACTGATAAGTTCGACGAACCGCACTAGAATGATCGAGATCGACGCAGCTTCCGCTGAATTCTAGATCATCGGTACGCGGGGGCAGACGCGCAGAGAATCCGTCACGTAGATCTGCCAGTAGAAGCCCTCGGTCGCGATTGCGTCATACGCTCCAGCCAATCAGATGCTGACACCTCTTGGACCGGCTACGTGGCCGGACAGATTCCTTACTTTTAGACGCTACAATTATATCATCTATGTAACAGGCACAGAAATCTAATTTGCTTAGCACTATATTCATAAAACTTTGGAATGATTGCGCCGTGTTACATAAGCCGAAAGGCATCACTGTGTACTCAAATAAACCAAAAGGGATAATTACCGCTGTTTTTTCTATATCCTCCTCAGCCAACGGGATTTGATGATATGCTTTTGACAAATCTATTGTGGAAAATATATTACAGTCACGAATTTGTTGCGTGACGTCGTGTATATGTGGAATGGTACCTGTCTGGTACCATAACGCTATTTAGTCGTCTATAATCCCCACATGGCCTCGGCCTCCATTCGCCATTTTTCTTGGGTACCATATGCAGAGTGCTCGCCCACTGATTCTTGGACGAGCGACAGATTCCTTCGTTGACTAGTTGCTGAAATTCGGCTTGTGCGACTCGCAGTTTTTCCGGATTTAGTCTTCTTGCTCTCTCTGCCATCGGAGGACCTTTTGTGATTGTATAATGTTTCACCGAGTGGCTGATGAGTTTCCTTGATGTTGGTTTTGTTAAATCTGCGTACTCCGTAAAAAGTTCTGAATACGGACCATTACTGTTAATGGTCAAAATGGTTGGAACGTCAATATTTACTAATTCTGCTTTCCTAGAAAGCAATGTATTGCCGTCCAACAACTTTTTGTTTCTTAAATCTGGTAGTAAATTATAAAAATGTAAGAAATCGGCGCCTATTATTGCCCTAGAAACATTCACTATAATGAATCTCCATGAAAAATCTCTACGAAGTCCAAGATCTGCACTTTGCACTACTTTAGCGTGGTTTTCTAGCCTTCTAGTAACTTTTAGAGGGCGCGACCTTTGGTCGTACCGCTACATGCGTGTAGTTATCGGGTATATTACACCCTGTATAAAATATATAATGTGACTTTTTACGAAAACTAAATTATGTGCTTTATACAACGTGGCGTCTGGTAGACAAGTGAAATAGAAATTTTTTTACAATCGTGCCAATCGTATTTTTCTTAAGTTGGCAGGACTTGCTACGAAACCGATGCGGGCGTCACTATATGTGTTGCAAGTCGCCACATGCGGGACGCCACAACTGTGCCAGCTGACGGCTTTTCCACCGACATACAGCCAGCTGACGATTTTTTTATTTAAATAACTATATCAACTGTCAACTCTATAAATTTTAGCTGGAGTAAAATGACTGAAACTCAAAAATTTTTTGACCTGTTTTCGGTGCTCTCGTTTGCCCACCCACCGCTAATGCGCCAGCTGACGGTCACTATGCTTTACAGTACAACTAAATTTAACATTCTACAAATTATAGTCGGAAGTAAAATGACTGACAAAAAAATGTCACTGGCTTCCGGGCTATATAGGAAAAATGAGAAAGAGAGTGAGAGGTAGAGAGAAAGAAAGAGCCTAAGAGAAGGAGAGCAAGAAGGAAAAAAAAGAATACAAAACATTCGACTTATTGTATGTACAAGCAATTATATTTCATCCAGTTCTCAATATTACTATACATTGTAGTTCCCTTCATCTCGCGAGATGTCACAACCTTTCAGCGAAACGTAATAAAACTTTGTGTGTGTGTGTCTCTGCGTCTCCCCCGTCATCGCTTACCACTGCATTTTCATATCGCTTTGTTGTGCGAGAGCGTCAAGATCTTTCGTGAACGCGTTCGCCAAAGTACATCAATTTTATAGTTTATTATAAAGTGTTTGTCATGTCTAAGAGGAAAATTGGTCCTGGTGATTATGAAAAATGGAAGGAGTTCCAAGCGAGAGATGAGCCTCAAAAGAAATATTCGAGAATACCTGAATTTGAAGCTAAAGAAAAAAAAAACTGAACCTTGAGGATAAGTCTTCGGTCTCAGCAAGATGTGTTAAGAGAGACGATAAGTTCTGTGAAGTGCAGAATCTCATGGGATCCTCACTGATTGCTATTGGTTGCGCATTAAGTACTTTTATGCTCGAAGATTGCGACAAATATAGTATAGTCGAGTATCTAAATGACGCAGCCAAGTTGGCTTTACAATCTCATCATGCTATTTCGTTGTTAAGAAGATCAAATGTTTATAGTCCAAATTTAAAACCTTAAATGGCAGAGGTTATGAAAAAATCTGAGTTAGGCGAATATTTGTATGCAACGAATCTCACTAAACGTGTTAAAGCCTGTTCCGTTGGCTCCTCCAAAAGTTCAGATAGACAGTAAAGTTTTTTATAGGTTTAGTACTGCTATCCAGAAATTGTTACGTATAGGCGCTATCGAAGCGTGTGAACCACACCCAGATCAGTTTCTTTCTCCCTTCTTTTTGATTCCAAAAAAGGATGGCTCAGACAGATTCATTCCGAATTTAAAAAACCTAAATGAGTTTATAGATACCCAGCATTTTAAAATGGAAGATCTGAGCACAGCTACGAAACTTATTTTCCCAAATTGTTTTATGTGTACGACAGAGGTTAAGGATGCCTATTACACAGTAGCAATTCATATAGTTAGTAGAATATACCTCAGATTTATTTTTAATAATGCTACCTATCAATTTAAAGTTTTAACCTTTGGGCTGTGTCTTGCTCCATACATTTTCACCAAGTTTATAAAAATCCCTCTCAAGCTCTTAAGATCCAAGGGTTTTACATTAGTATCATACCTTGATGATTTTTTTTTGGTCATCGCTAAGAATAGGACAGATTGTCCTTATCTTAGAAGTAATATTATTGAGGTTTTATCATCTTTAGGTTTCGTCATTAATTTTGATAAAGGTACTCAGGAACCTTTTCTTTGTCAGTTTTTAGATTTATTAATAAATCCTAGAGGTTTTACAATCGAATTGCCAGAGTCTAAAAGAAAAGATCTCGCACATCTCTTGCAGAGTTTTCTCAATAAAACAGCCTGCTCCATTTTTTTTCGACCTTTTCAGACGGATAGGAAAACTAGTTGCCACCCGTCCTGCAATCGAATTTGGTTGGATGTACACTAAGAAACTAGAGCAATTCAAAGTTCTTTCTCTATTAATTTATGATAGAAACTTTCATACTGTAGTCTCGATTCCAAAGTTTATCAAATAAGATCTATGTTGGTGGATTCAACATCTGAAAACCTCGGTAGGTAAAATAAGATCAATAGAATATGAATTAACTATTTTTACTGATGCATCGGACTCTAGGTGGGGAGCCACAAATGGTGCCAATAGCGTTTTTGGGATAAGGATCAGAAGACCCTTCACATTAATCTCAAAGAGCTTCTTACTATTAAGTTGGCTCTTGGGAGCCTTGCTTCTCATCTTTTTGACTGTCAAATATTATTACGCATAGATAATACGACAGCTATTGTCTATATAAATAAGATGGGGAGTGTTCCATTCTCAAAATTTAATGACCTTTCTAGAGAAATTTGGCAATGAGCTGAAGATAGACAGATCTTTATTTTTGCGTCATACAGTGCATCTGGGGATAATGTTGAGGCGGACTTGCTATCGCGTATTAAGAATCCGGACACTGAATGGGAATTGTGTTCTCAGGCCTTTGATATTATAACCAAGAAATTTGGTTAATCTGAGATAGATCATTTTGCTAATCAAAACAATAACAAATGTAAAAAGTTTGATTTTTGGTTTCCGGATTCCAAAGCCTATGTAATAGATGCTTTGACTATAAATTGGAATTCCTTTTTCTTCTATGCATTTCTTCCATTTTGTCTTATTCTAAAATCGTTAACAAAAATTTGACAGGAACAGGCTACAGGTATTTTAGTAGTACCAGATTGGCCTAGCTAACCGTGGTATCCATTACTAATGTCGCTAACTATAAAGAGATTAATTCTAAAACCAAAAAATGATTTGTTAATATCCCCTTGTAGGTCGATAAGACATTCGAAAGCAAGGCATCTTGCTCTGATTGTAGCAATGGTATCAGGGAAACCTTCTTAAAGAGGAATATTCCACCAAAGACTGTTGATATTATAACGGCTTCTCTCTCAGCATCTATTCAAAGTCAGTATAATGCGGCTCTGAAGCATTGGTTTAAGTATTGCAAGACTAAGGCAAGGATGCCTTTAACCCGGATACTGAATCGGTTCTTGACTTTCTGACTTACAAATTTCATGAGGGCGCCAAATACGGCTCACTTCGAAGATATTACTCCCCGCCCTAAAAGTTGATGCTATCTCAGTCCTTTATCATCATTTTACCCACCCTATTTTAAAAAAATTATACAAACAACGCTAAAGATATGAAGATGCAGTGATAAGCGACGACGGGGAAGAGGCAGAGACACACACACACAAAGTTTTATTACGTTTCGCTAGAGCACTATAAAGATGAGTACTCTCATCCGCCATTTTTGCTCCTACAGAGAAGACACCAGTATGGTTTTGTATAATAAACACGTTTGTTGACATCAAGCGAGATTGAATTATTTATTGATAATTGTATTAAATTTCATTAAAAAAATTATTTGATAGTTGATGTTAGTACTTAACCATTCTATTTTTAACATTAAAAGATAGATTAAACTACAAAATACTATTCAGTGATTGATTTATAAACATGGATAACCTCTCTATTTGGAACGTTTCAGTAATAATTTGGTAAGTAATGTTTTAATATTACTCTGAAAAATAGATTTGTGTCCGCTTACTCGAGGAGCAAAAATGGCGGATGAGAGTACTCATTTCTATAGTGCTCTAGTTTTGCTGAAAGGTTGTGACATCTCGCGGGATGAAGGAAACTACAATGTTATAGTAATATCTTCGAACTGGATGAAATATAATTAGGATCGAACTTCACTTACAAGTAAGTTCGTTTGATCATTCAATTATAAATGGGTACGTATATTTATAAGATATTTTCGAATCGAAAACAAAACAAAAACAGCCGAGGAAAAAAAAGCTGAGCGTTCGACACCACGGAGGATAGATACTAGGAGTCTGAACGATATAGGATTTTTCCCATTTTTTGTGGTAGTCATTTCTTGACTCAGATCATAGTTCTCTTTTTTGCCACTAGAATAATTTTTATTAAAAAATGGGAAAGTGTTGTGCCGTATATGGTTGCCTTACTGGCCGAAAGGCAGGGGAGAATTTAGGAAAAGTGGCTTTATTCAAAGCACCAAAAGTGAGTAATCTCAAGATAATATTAAAAATTTTATAACAAATTTATTAACAAATAATTGATTATTACATTTGTGTAGTTTTTAAATAATATTTGAAAAATGTTATATTTTTATTTTTTGTGTGTAATATAGAAGTAATTAGTTTTATTTTTTTTTCTAAAGAATGTTGAAATTAAAAAAATTAATCACTCTAATTTAAAAAATAATTTTAAATTCTCGATAGCAATATTCCGGATACTCTTAAAACTATAATAATTTGGTTTGTAAATATTAAATATGTTTTATTTGTACTATTAATAAATAATATGTTTGACAATAACTTATTTATTATTTTTTTTTCAAGTATATTTATCATGATACTTAAATAAATAGGCATTTGATAATTTTTAAAAATATTTTTTCTAGTAAATTTTCATAGAGACAATTTTTAATAGTTTTACATGAAAAGGTTAAAAATGAACTATAAACTCAATTTCTTAAAATTTTTCTTTGCATAAATCTATTTTTTTTAAACAAAATGGTTTGGTGCCTACTGATTTTTGTATTATGATTTATTAATATCAGATGTTTTTAACTTTGCAGATTATTTCTTAAACTTCTCGATATTGCTGAGTTGAAAACGTTTGAGGTTTCTAAAAATTTCCTTAAACTTTTATTTAATTCCACATTTCTCAAAATATTTTTTTTTCAGAACTGTCAATAACAACAAGACTTCTCGCGTAAATATTTAAACGAGTACTTTGTGAAAAGCAGCGCGCCCTACCGGCAGAATATCTTGTCCCATAATTGATACCATTGATACCATTTTTTTAACATTACGTTTGGACTCCTGGTATCTATCCTTCGTGGTTCGACACTCTCAAATATAAATAATAACGTATCTCATTTCTCTCTTCTCTTCGACACGTTCAGATCGTAAAGAGTAACTAGGCAGTAAATTATTTAATAAATTTATTTCTAATATTAACGCGTTTTTATTTTAATACTTTAAAAAGTTTTTCATTACATAGAATAATATAAAAAACGGTTTATATTTAAGTTACTCCTTATTGAGTTTGCTGATACAATTATTGTTTTATTTGGATAATTTTAAAGATTTTTAATTAATATTTTTACTAGCAATATATACTCTATACACACATATATAATTTTATACAAGTAATGAGATTATAGCAATTGATATTGCTCCATTTTCTACATAGAAGAACAATGTAAGCATTATCAAGTAAATAGTTATATACTTTTGTACATTTCACATATATTTGTTAACTTTTACATTTAATAGATTCAATTTATTTATCAATTCAACATTGATTCCTTATGATAAAAAATCTAATATGTGTCATGCCTTCAGAAGTGATTTGCTAGAAATATTGTAATATAATATTTAATATGTTTCAACTTTTCGGTTTTTTTATATAATTTTATTGAATATATCGTCATCATAAGGGAAGAATACCCATCATGCAGTCATCAATGAAGATTAAAAGTAATTATATTTTTCTATCAAACATTTCTATGATAACTTTAATGGTTTTTTATTGTAACGATGATACTAATTATTTTTTTCTCTTTCTTTTTCTTTTTCTTTTTCAGAACATCATTGCAATCGTGCGTGTAGGCAATGAAGTACTCGTGTGTTGCATCGTTAATATAAAATATTTAAAAATCGGAAATTAGAGTTAGTATTGCTCGCTATATGTAGAAATTTCGTTTTTTCAGGTGAAGAAACATCGAAAGTTTCTTATATTCGGTTTAAACACGTGCTCATCGTCATCCTAAGGGTAGGAGACCCATCGGGCATTCATAACCGAAGATAAAAGATAAATTAATTTTTATATTAAATAGTTTTTTAATGATAACGTAAGATTTTTAAGTGATAACAATGATTGTAATCGTTTTGTTTTTCTTTTTTCCTTTCAAAAGGATAAGCAGTATTAGTGTTTGATAGTTGAACTGCGTGCAATGCAGTTGTAAAGTTAGAATTATTCTGCGAATTATTAAAATAAAATTTTTATCGCGAACTAGAGTCAGTATCGCGTTCATAATAAAAAATTTTGTTATAGTTTTTATTTACATAATCGTTCGGTCATCGTCATCCTAAGGGTAGAAGACCCGTCGAGCATTCATCAATGAAGATTCGAAGTAAGTATAATTTTTCTATCGATCATTTTCTACAAAAATTTCAATGGTTTTTTATAACGATTATTATTATAATTGTTCTTTTTCATTTTTCTGTTTTAGAATATCATTGCAATCGTGCGCGCAGGCACTGTGTTCGTTTATATTATATAGTTTTAAGACCGTGTATCGGGAGTGAAATTTTGGTGTTTACATTGACTGCGTGCAAAGCAGTTTTTAAAGTAGTTGTAGAGTTAGTTAAAATAAATTTTTTATCACGTAGTAGAGTCAGTGACCGGGCGCAAATCAAATTAAAGGCGAATTAGAGTCAGTGTTGTTTGCGTATAAAAAAATGTCAGTTTCGCAATAAGAAACTTATCTATAGTCTCTGATATTCGTTTACCGCATTGTTAGAGTCAAGTGAGTGCAAAGAAAAGTGCATCAAGGAATTCTCCGATTGGTCTTGATGAGTGATGCAGTATATCCATTTGCTTTAAAGTACGGGTGTTTTGGAACCGTCGTAGAACTTCTAATGTCAATTGTTTATGTTTTGTACGTGATATAACAGTTAACAAATCGTGAGTAAACAAATTTTACGTCCCTTCTATCACTTAATCATGTTGTAGATAGAATGTCTCAATTGGTACGAGTGATTTGTTGTAAATAATTGGTATAGTAAAAAGGTATGGAGTGTCCACTAGGAAATTTCAAAGATTTAGTCGTAAGTGGTTTTTTAATTTTTATTTACTGTTTGTACATTTACTAGATCAATATAAGGTCTTCTATTTTTATCGTTAAAATTCTCTTAATTATTATGGTTTTATGACGCTTTATGCATATTCTCTCGTTTAGGCTTTTGCATTTTAATGACAATATATGTGCCCAAAATTATGAAAGTGGATTAATTGTAAGTCATATATCTCTTGTTTCGAGATATTTAAAGATTTATACTTGAACACTATATGAATTCTATACAATATTGAAATAACAAACATTATCTAACGATTCATTTTTTATAATATCGTGAAAATTACATTGAATTTATTTAGTTTATAATAATGTAGTGCGTAATAATTGATAAACTCATTTTTTATTAATTTTGACTTAGACCACTTTCATAATTATGGGCACATATATAATTACATATGAGAATCGTGAAATGAATGTGTTGGTGTGTATTTTTTTGTTCTTTTTAAATAGATAATAAATTTTTTCTCACACCTGGATGGAAAGTTCGTATTTTGCTCCCTGTTTTCAGGGAGCAAAGTGCCACATTCCCTCCCGCTTGAATGTAGTAACAAATAAGTGCGCGTGCTTCAATTTTTTAGCGCATGCGTACTAGTTTCTTAACCTTAAAAATGTTTTAATAAATTACTGCTCATGCTTATATATATTATATATTATGATATATAATTAATGATTTTAATGATAACATGTGTTGTCTCATAAATTTTATATTTTATTTATTTTTACAAGTTCTAAAGATATTTCTTTAGTTAAATATTACAAACATAAATAGGTTACTACGTATAAATTTAATTATTTTCTTGATTATGAGAGATGTATTTGTTATTATTTATTGTAATCTGTTTAAACTCACAATTCTTGAAAGTGACAAAAAGTGTATTGAAGGTCAAAGAATCAATCACTTCGTTCTCGATTTGAATTTCATTTAAATGCTTTTTTTTTGGACTCACACAGACTTACACACACAACCTCTTCGATTTTCAACACTCCCCACAATAATAATAATTTATAAWCTCCCTATTTAATTAATTAAATTTTATTTAAAAAAATATTTTTTAAACTTAAACAATAATTTATATTTTTAATAGAATCTAATTTTATATTTTATTTATTTTTATATTAAAATTTTTGGTAAAATTTTTTATATTTTATTTTATTTTTATATTTAAAATCTTTTAAAGTGGGGGGCTCCGCCCCCCAACTCCCAGCGGGGGGCTCCGCCCCCTCAACCCCCGCCGGGGGCTGTGCCCCCGAACCCCCTGATTTTTTTTCTGGGGGCTTCGCTGCCACACACCCACCAGGGGTTTCACCCCTGGACCCCTTGCTTGTTTTTAAATTTACATAATCTTCGCAAAATGTATTAATTGACAACAAATAAAATAGTATATTACATACCTAGGACAGTATAATAAGAAAGCAGCAACTTCGTTTTACACAGCGAGAAGAGAGGAAGGTGGAAAGCGGCAACTTCGTTTCTTACAGGTGCAGCGGGAGAAAAGTAGGCACTTTTTGCCCGGGAAGAAAATTAGTATATTATTATTTAATTACAAGCGAACTTTCGATACCGGTGTGAGAAAAAAATGTATACTCACCACGGGAGAAAAGTATGACATCCCAACCCGCGTTTTTTATATTACGCGGGTCGGAATGCCATACTTTGCTCCCTAGGTGAGTAATATACTAATAAGCAAGCAGGTAGCAAACTTTTTTGTGTTATTGCGAAAACTTTGTTAAGCAAGTAAAATCCGGGAACGGCATTGGTTCGGTTATATTTTAAGTTTTACATATTGACGTAGAGGCTTTCTTGATTATTTTATAATGAAATTAAACTTTTATTAAGATGTTTTCATTAGTTCAATTAGTAAAAACTTTTAATGATTCTCAAGTGATTAAATAAAGAGAAAAAGAGAGCGTAAGAGAAGGGCTTAGTAGAAGAAGAATCTATTTATTTAATAGAAATCTATGAAAATTCGTGTAATTTAAGATTCGTTTAATGATTGGATCATTATGAACTCAAAGTTGTAAGACGTAGTTGTTAAATGTGTACATACTTTAACAAAGATAAAATTGCAAATATGCAGAAAAGGAGAAGTCGCATGAGATTCTAGAACGTTTTATACAGAGAAGAAGTCAATGGTGGAGTCGCGTACTATTGTTCAAACTATCTACGATATAGAAACATAGAATACTCCTGGTGGTTCCATTCGCGAGTGGATTGCGCGTATTCGCAATAAATTAGTATTGTTCGATGTGCACGAGAGGGAAATCAAAAAGGATGAAAGGAGGAGAAATGAAGAAGAAGAAGAAACGAGAGAGAAGGGAAGAGAAATGATACACACAGCCACCGTTCAGCACCTGTTACCTTTTTTAGGTAGGACGAGAATCGAAGAAGAAGAAGAAAAAAAAGAAAAAGAGGAGGAGGAGGAAGAAAAAGAAAAGGACGAGAAGAAATCTAGGCCAACAAGAGAAACATATACGAGAGAGAGAGAGAGAGAGAGAGAGAGAGAGAGTATACGAATAAAACAAGCATAAGAAGTGGAAAGAGAGAATTGCAAAGGCAAAACGACTGGAAAGAAAAGTAAGGCGCGTGGACATGGAGAACACGCAATGAACGGTGTCTTAATCTGGAGGACCACGGGGTAAAGCAGTCTCAGCTACACAATGGCGGCCACCCGGCTTCCTCTCTAGTTAGTAAATGTAGAGTCCGTAAACAGAATGACAGCCACCATTGCGAACTTCTCTCTCCCTCTTACTCTCTATTTATTTCTGTCTACCTTTAACTTTTTCTTTCGTTTATCGCGACTTCTCTTTTCTCATTCCGTTTGTACTTGTTAGTTGCCTTTACTGTGCGAAAAAGGCTATGTGATCTCGCCACAACGTGCCGGCAAAAAGTCATGCAAAGGACGCGAAAGAAAGGGGCTGAATGGCGTTAACATCGACTTCTTGTCGTTTATTCTTACAAAAATTTCATGCAAACGAAGTAAAGAAAAAAAGGAAAGTTGGGGAAACGTTTCATCTTCTTCCTAGTTATTACTTTTTATCGGAAATAAGTATAAGTTTCATCTTTCGTTAAATATTTCATTGGATTGACTTTCAAATCATTACCTTTAGATTTTTTTTGTAATATATTTTTTTAATTTTATTTATTTTCGTTAGTAAGTGATCATTCGAGATAAAATATTGTATAAAATATATAGCGATTCTACGTAGGGATTTATTTATAGCATTAAAAATGTTTTATTTGGGATAGTTTAGTACTTCGATAATATTTAATCTAATAAAAAATCAACTAATGTGCTTTTCATTGTATAAAAAAAAAATATTTCAAAATTTTATGTTTGGATAATAAATTTAATTTGTAAGAATAATCGATTCGTTATGATCGTTACGATACGCACGAAACGATGAAATGTAACGAATAACGAATAAAGAATAACGAATAACGAAAACGAATAACGAATAACAAATAACACAAATAAAAGCGATATCAATGAAAATACGAAGATATATAGCCAATTCAAGTCCAGCTATTTGAAACTGTTAGCGAAATAAAAAATTATTTGAAGTTTACATTTTGAAATATAATAAAATCATAGTTTTTACTCTAAAAGTTGGTTGAATAATATTTAATATAAAAGCATCTAAATCTCGGTTGATATCTAACGAGACACACACACACATACAGTGATCTGTTTTCGAAAAAATCTTCACGAATATTTCTCATTTTTCTCTTCGATCAAATTCGGACATATTCATGGCGATTGACGGTGGTGCAATAACAGCGTAGTTTTGTGGAAAAAACACGTAAATGGAAAAGCGTGCGCGCAACGCAAAGATAAATATTATACACGTTTATAACGCGTCGCAACGAGATGGATTGGTGAGTGGATAGAGAAGAGAAAGGAGAACGAGAGGTGAGCAGTGGTGGTACTGGTAGTAAGGGGGGCAATCACGTATATGGCAAAAAATATAGAATAAATATGGTTCGTTTTTATGTTCTTCTTTTTGTTGTTCCTTTTCATGCTTTCAATAGCTCTTTTTTCGTTACTGTTGTATTTTCTTTCTTTCTTTTTTTTTGTTTCTACCTGTCGTAGAAAATTACGCTACATGGTAGCCAATCGTGATTGGTTAAGCGTGGTTCGTGTCCCGTTAGTACCGACGCACGAGTGAGGAAAATAAATCGTTCGGGTTTTACACGGTAGTTTATTGGCGTCATAGTGGCCCGATGGCCGCTGAATATTACATCGTCCTACCTACGATTACGTGCTTCTTTACACTAGGATGTTCTATATACGCAAGGTATATACCATCGATACGAAAATTCAAAGCTTTCGAATTATTAATTATTTTTAGGATGTATATGGTAAAATAATAGACAACGATAAGAAATAAAATACGTAATTGGATAGAAATTATTCCTATAGAGAGTCAATGGTATTATTAAATAATTATGAATAAATATTGCTTTCTGAGTTTATTCTCTTAAAAAAAGATACATACAAATTTATTATTAGATTTATGATATAAATAAATGAAAAAGGAATATTTTAAAAATAAAGTATGAGTAAGGAAGTATTGGTTTCTAATGAAGTGTAGGTCTGTAATGAAGTGCATTGACATTTAATATGTTTAATGTTTATTGAACACAAAGAGAATAAATTTGCAACATGTTTATCGGGATATAATTGTCTATTTTGTATTTAGCTGATAAAATAAATTATCATCCATCTCCGATTCAATTTTAGAACCAATAAGCGTAATACCTACGTTCGTAGGGAAATCAGTTTCGCTCAAAATTAGGTGTAATCCGGGAAGCTTACGATCTAATATGCAAATCCCTCGGCATAACTGCCTGTTTGTTTTGATAATCACGAGCTGCCAGGGTTTTCGTTGCTCCATTTCACTCACGGATATTTCTATATCCATCGGATAAACTGTTTCGTCGTTCCTTGAGGATCGATCGATCTAAGGTAGGTAACGTTAGACAACATTTCGACCAAACGAACTGGAAATAAACTGTAAAGATTTTCGTATCACGGTGAAAAGAAAAGAAAGCAAAATCTTGTTGACTAAACAATTTTAAGATCTTTTTCCAAGTTGAGGAAGAAAAGCATCCTTGCTTTTGTGTTGTTTTCAAAGGAATGAGGTCGACAAAGACGATCTATAAGTATATCTTTCATCGCTCTAAAAAAAATTTAGTGCATCCCGAGTATCGATATGTATACCTATACCTATACATATACAAGATTCTAACGTTTCAGATTTTCCTACGGAAAGCATTTTCGATGCCTACTCAAATATGCGCTTATTTTTTTTCTCTTTCTGTCTTTCTCCATCTCTTCTTATGTAGCTCGCGGCATCTACCTAAGTTCGATGAGCAAAGTAGACGAAGGAAAATGCGTTTTTCTTTCGAGCTTGTTACATTTGAATGAAGCAAGAAAAAGGGATAAGAAGAAAGGTAGAGACGAGGTTAGAAAAAGAAGTGGATGAGAGAAAGAAGGAAAAGAAGTCAAACTAGTGTAGACTCTTTTCGGTCTTTTCCTTTCTCTCTTTCTCTTTTACTGGCTCTCTCTTGCTCTCCTTGCTCTCTTTTCTATCGTGCCCCAAGGCGACAGCCCGTCCTTCTAGTTGTTTATTTTTTCCTGTTTCGCCGTGTTGCTTTATCTCTTTTCCTCCTTCTTTTCTTTTTCTCGCATCCCTGCATCCCTGCTTGTGATTTTGAGAAAGTCGACTTTGACGTCGCTCGGCAGCCGCCGATTTCTGGCAATTGGCCCTGACGCAAAACCTTGCCAAGGTGCAGTCTCCAAGGATTTTCCTCTTTCTCATCCTCTCTTTCTTTATCTTCTTTTATTCTTTTCTTTCAACGTTGCAGTTGTCATCGGACGCATCCTTCTCGTATTCTTATCTTCTTTTTCTTTCTTATATACCTCTATTTGATAGTATATATATATATATATATATATATGAAATTAATTAGATACACTTGTCGATTTAATATATCGGTATGCCTACTTTAACAATGCACAGTATACTTTGATATAATAATTTTGCATAATAATATAAATCTAGTTGAACTGAATCACCTTCACGCGAACATTACTAGTCGTTGGTACTTATGATAAAGTGACACGATCAGACACTAAGCGCTTATGCTATTCTATCGAAGTTATTACTCTTATAGAACAGGTTTCTAGAATGATTTCGCTACGATCTCATAGTGTTTCGTTACGGATCGATGACTTTGCCGTATCAATTAATTTATCTATCTGGTAAATTTTATATGTAGAAATTGTTACCGGACTGTCATCACTTCTTATTATATCCGTACGACGGAAAGTTTGTCTTTTGATTTATAGGCATCGATAAATATAAAAATCTTCGATTTCTATCTCAAAAGCTTTCATGATACGCCTGCCCAGCAACATTTCCATTTCTGATCTAATTATCGGCAACGACGAACATGTATTGCATCTACGACTACATATGTATTATATGATGTCAATAGAACTAGTTTCGGTAGGTCATACTGGTTTGGAATACGAATATTCTCATTATCGAATAGACGTGACGACGTATAATTCGGGATGAATATATTCCTATTGTTTCGAGATTTGTATTGAGTTTGTAATACAGATAGTTGTAATATAGATTTATATAAAAGCTATGCATCTTTGTATTGACAGGATATTCATAGATTTGGATATATCTAATGGGATTCGGACTACAGAATTCCAATATTTATATTTTGCTCGTTATTAAAGTATCGTAGACCAATGAAATCGACGAAAAAAAATAAAATATCGAATGCTTTAATGGATATTCTTGGATACAAAATAAAAAGAAAGCTTGTTAATAGATATAATCAAAATGGTACGTATGAAAAGAGCATTGAAGATTTCGATTTTTAACGTATTAGTTACGTTGAACGTACGTTATTGTAACGAGCGAATTACAATAGAATATTCGTAACAACGCGAATGGGCCTCTCCACGCGAATCAAAATATTCGAACTGTTCGTTTCGTCGTGGTTAGGTATTAATTAACCGAGGTTCGGAAAATATGTGTACGTTGTACCCACGCAATCGATATGCACGCTGGATGATGGATTTTGTTACGAAAATACTCGCTAATATTCGCAACGATTTTGCAAATATTTTTAAACCGGGTCTTGCGAAAGGCAGGTTCTTATCGTGTAAATATTCTACTATTCTCTACTCTTGATTCTATTCCATTTTCAATTTTCTGTGCGAATCGATGTTTAAACATATTCAGACTGCGAAAAAAGAAACAAGAAGGAAAACATAATAAAAGAAGAATCTGCAGGAATAGTTTTCTCTCTTTCATTCATTCTTTTTCTCTTTTAACATCCGTTCGTGGGAAAATATATAGAAGTCAATGTAGCTAGAGTAAACGAACGAATAATCTATCTATCGATCGATCAATCGATCGATCGATCGGATTGTATCGAATGTTACGCGTGAAGGACTACGATACGCCGACTTTGTAGGAGGACGCATTAATTGCGACTCTAAATGCACCATGAGTCGAGAGTACATAGTTAAAGCCTCGATGGGAACGGCATAGTTGATTTAATAAGGCTATATTTTGTATTGATTCATAAATACATCTCGAGAGAGGACGAATGGACGCACGTGGGTACCATTAAGGGATCGATCGTTGTGCGATAAATCTTGGGGGAACGGTTGCTATCGTTCCACTAATAGTGGATAATATCGTATTAAAAATTTGCCGCAAAAATCTCACTGATATATTCTTTTATTATTATTAATAATACTTTATCATAAGATTTTTGAATTCATTGTTATTTGTAAATGAAGCATTTTCGTTTTTTTTATGTAATTAACCAATTTTAAGCTAATTTATGAGATAATTTCTCTGAAATTTTTGAAACATTCACCATGTTCATTTTTTTTTTTAAGATCTCCAAGCAAATTATCGAAACTCGATTACTGAATTGGATATGAGCAGTAGATTGACACGAGTCGATATTATCAAATGACATTTTGATTGATGGCATCGAGCTCGAACGCCGACTGATACGGATATTCTGATCGTTGATTGTAAAATTTAATTTGCAGTAGTCTTTGAAAGGCAGGCTGAGCGATTATATCGAAATTGTATGAGTATGTAGGTTGGTACATGTATCCATGTGGTAATACACGTTCGTAGTAGTGTATCATATAACGTTACTATATATAGTATTATATATAGAGTATATATGTATTTATTTATCCTCCTTCCATAACGTCCTTTTTTCAAAATGACAGTTTTTTTACTAGTATTATCGTCCAATAGATTAGTTTTGAGGAAACTGTATTTTTCTGATGGTATATATACATAAACACATGTATACATGTCTCACAAACTTAATTTTGCGAATATTTTATCAGCATGAAGTTTTATATAGAGGATGACTAATGTAAAGTGTTATAAATGTTTGTTTCTTTGAAAATGTTTGATCTATCAATAGATAAATGTTTATTTGTCTTAATGCATTATATACTGATTATATTTGACTTGACAGTAATCGAATAGAGTTTCACATAATCTTTTATTAAACTATATACTATTTTAAATTATAATAATAATAACATTTTATAATACGATACCGTTAAAAATATGTCTTCATATTGAAACCAACAATCTGTTCTGCATACAGTGTATTAATGATTGACTATTTAATAGAAAAATATTGAATTTTTTGATTTATACAATTAACGAAAAACTATATTATCTATTTATTTGTTCTTGACATAAACAATTGGTAACATTTTTAGTAGGAAGAAATTTGTCGATGATAAAAAATTCAGATGAAAAACACGTACAGAATAGATAACAACAAAAATGATAATAATTTCGATGATTGTGATAGTGATGGCAGTAGTAATACATTGTTCATTTTGTTTCTTGTTGCTTGTTTCAAAGTTCTGCCGCTGACGACGGCAAAAGTTAAACTATATACGTGCTTATTTCGCATTATGCATACAATTCAGGACGCGCGAGTACGTATTTTCTAGACTAAAGCGCGTACCATCGCGTTAGCTTTGTTTGCCAGGATGAGATTGTGCGAGTCCTTCTTCAGTTTTCTTCCAGAGAACGTTGTTAACGTTGTCTCCGACGTACCGTGACTCCTTCAGGGCGGAAAGAAGAGAAAAGACGAGAAAAGATGGGAAAAGATGACAGAAATGATGAGTTTGTAAATTTATGACGCGAATATACATAGAATACACACACGCGTGTGCTTTCATTTAAAGAGAAAATAAAATCATAGGATGTAGTAAGTAGCAGGAAAATTCACATTAAGATACATTTCTATTTCAGCATATTATGTAATATAATTCTAACTTTCATATGAACTTCAAAAATTATATTGACTTTTAATACAAAATAGAAAATTTTTAAAGATTTGTTTTTGAATAAATGTAGATAAATATTTTTAATTTTTAACATTCTCCCTTTAAAATAATAGAATAATATGTTATTACATTTTTTGGAATATTACTATTATACAAACTGATAAAATTATTTACATGTATTAATATAAATATTATGTAGAAAAAATAGAATAAGAGAAAAATTGAATTATAGACATACGTATTTATACATTTATATTATAAATATTAAAAAACGTTATATATATAAATGTAATATATATGTGTTTGGTACAGTTGCACACTAGTATACATAAAAAAGGTATTATTTACAAGTCAGTTTGAAATGAAATTCGCTGGTACACTTTATGATAACTAGTTCAAAAGTTACAATTTCATCATCCGTATAGTGTGTTTACGTAATAACATAAAAGAGAGCATCTTCTTTGTGAAATTAAATTTGAAAAAAGGTTAAAAATATTATCTCTACCTGGAGGCTGCTTTTATTTCTTTTTTAATTAAGATATATTTAATGTTTAGTATGAAAATAACTTAATATTAATAAGAATATATCACACAATACGTACGATATTTCAGATTAGTTTCCAAATTTCTAGACTACATAAAAAATTTTCTTAGCATATCATTAGTGATTTTCGAATAAAAGTAAAACTTCAATCAATAACCCAGAACTTTATAAATTGTACGAATATTTAGCGAGTTAACATTAAAATTAGTTTATATTGAAGCTACTGTCATTTAATATACCACAATCCATTATCTTGCAAAATTAAAAATTTTAATAACGAGCAGCGTAGCAATATACATCGCGAGATAGTGATTATTTAGAAATATTTAGCAGGAAATTATTATTTCTCTGTGTAATGAACAGAGGAATGCAGTAAATTAAATGAGTGTATGAAGCTATTATAATGTCTACCAATACACATATACATATATGCATGTACGTATTTGAATTCATTTTCAATTCATTCAATGGTTATCGCAAAATACATAATCCGACCGCAATGAACTTTCGTTAATCGTAAACAGCAATTAATTTCAATCTATAGGATCAGTCATCATAACAAGAGAAACAATGTTACTCTATCGTAACATCTTTTTTTGTGTATAACTAGCAAAGTTCTATTATAAAATAATGAATACAGATCGGTTTAGCAATTTTTAACAGATAAAGTAATATCTAGGTATGGTCGCAACCAATGTAATTTTCCGATGTCCACGAATTTATTAGATTCGTATTTGAATATAGTATACATAGGTCAATAAACATAAAGCTAAACAATGGAAACGTCAACTTTGAAGAAGCACTCTTGTTCTCGCTGACGCGCTAAAATTACAGTTCGACCAATTGGAATCACGGAATTCGTTACGGTTAATTAACATCGCATACCGTTTAATTACAGCGACAGAAACGTTGTATTGTTTGATTATCCGGAAGCTCTGTGAACCGCGGAGCGAAAAGCATTTTGTTGCGTTACGAATAGTAGCACACGGAACGGTTGTAAATAATTTATCATACATTCTCTCCGAATCGTGCGATAAACCTCTTAACCGTTCTAAATAAAAAATGTCCTATGAGGTAAAAGGAGAGAAAGGAAGATTTATCCTGAGGTAAAACAATTTCAATGGAATTTGACAAGCCATCTTAATTGATTACATTCATTAACGAGATTACATAGATTTAACTAAAATTGTCGGGGATAAAAGTTTTTTCTTCGTATTCATAAGTACATTTATTTTTTCCGTTCCGTTATCCCATAAAGTATTCTTCGACATACGTGTGTTATTAGAATTCTCTTATACGATAGTCACGAATTATGAGTCACATTATGAAAGTTCAGCATATCCTCATACATGCGAAGGGAATCTGAGTAACGTTCGTCTTAACTCTGTGGTTATATCGAACTGCATTGACGGAGATTAATCCGAGTAAATATGGATGGTTCGGTAGATCAGGTATGAGAGTTTACGGATAAAAATCGCGTATGTTCTTTAGCAGAAAAGGGAGAAGGAAGAGGAGAAAGGTTTCAGAGGGAAAAATTGCGATCACACCGGTTATGTATCCGAAGCATCGTACGTGAGTCACGTGAGGTAAATTCGAATACACAGGAAGTATAAGTTCCGTACGTGTTTAGTATATATGTATGCGTTTGGTTAGAGTGTAGGTGTGGGCCAAGCGTTCTTCTTCAGGGTCGATGCTCAAGGATTGTGCATGTAACGGGGATCGAGGCGAGTCGTGAGGAGTCTAGAGTCGACACGGCGTTGGAATTTCTCGACAAATAGGTGAATATGCACATAAATACATAACAAAAGTCCGTGACGTGTAGCTCGAATCGTATAAGGACGCCGACGTAAAAGGTGGACAGGGTGAGTAAGTGGGGGAGGATAAAAAGGACGACACGAAGAAGTAAGCGTAATTCCACGAAAAAACGAACGTCACGCGTCCTATCTGAGACTTGAACCCGCTCGAAATAACTCACTTTATTACCGGTATGTCTTCCGGAAAATGAATTATTGAAAACGTGCGCACGCTCTGATGAAAGAGAAAAGGGAAGGAGGAAGATAGGAAGGAAGGAAGGAAGTCTCTTACGTTATCTACTTGCGAAACCATTACTCGCGCGTAAGCGTTCTATAAGATCTTGCACGTATGGGAGACGAGGAACGCGTAAAGATAGGATCGATATTATTGGATACCAATCCCTTCGAAGATTTTCAATGTGCACGTTCGACGCATTACGAAGAGGCATCGCGAAACGTGTTTCTTATTATCAACTTTTCATATCACTACCATAACATTAAGCATTTTGAATTTAATTTAAACTTATTATTGGCTGATGTTAATGATGGGCCTTCTTTTTTTCTGTAATAATTTCGTGACATTAACACGCGACCGTTATTATAATTTTTCATGTTGAAAATAATTAAATCATATGGTAAAGTAAATCATCGTGCAGTAATTTTTTAAGACAACAGACATCGATTTAATTAGCGTGCTCTCGTGATTTGCCTTGAGGATATGAAGCAATCTAAGGGATCGGAGTTAGAGAAGGAGTACGAGAAGGAGGGATAGAGATAGATGAATAGATAGATAGATAAATAGATAGATAGATAAATAGATAGATAGATAGATAGATAGATAGATAGATAGATAGATAGATAGATAGATAGATAGATAGATAGATAGATAGATAGATAGANATAGATAGATAGATAGATAGATAGATAGATAGATAGATAGATAGATAGATAGATAGATAGATAGATAGATAGATAGATAGATAGATAGATAGAGGGAGAGAGAGAGAGAGAGAGAGAGAGAGAGCAGCTGCAAGACGATCCAAACTCGCGGAATTCCGGAGATTAGTCGGCGTGGTCGGAGGATGGTTCTCGAGCACGCGACTCAAGCCTTGACCAAGGTCGGCGAGAATGTCGTGGATTCAGCACGGTATGACGATCACGTCGGTAATCAATCGTGCGCATAGTCGTGGTCGTTGGTTTGCCCGAGCATTTCGCAGTGGACGCGCGTAAACGTCCCTCCGTCTCGTGCCGAGGGCATCTCCAACCTCCCTCCCTTATTATCCTCCTGTTACTCCTCCTATTTCTCTGTCTTTTCCGTTTTCTCCTTCTACTTTGCAAAACGCAGCATGCGAAAAATTAATTTCGCTCATGATTTGCATCTACGCGTTCTGTTAACGATATCCACGTATACCGGCTTCTGTGCTTTTAACAAACTACGTGCCTGAACTTATCCAGTGTAGAACGTGTTCTACTGAAATATGAGAGATATTCAGATATAAAGATAGGCAGATATTTATTCATATATCAGAAAATATAGGTGTATATATACGATTTTATTATACAGAATGTGAACGTAAACTATTCGTGAGGTGTTTTTACAAAAAAATCCTTTTAATTTTCATCAAGATTAGATTCTCATATTTTGGGCGTTCTTTGTAATTTTTTATTTTTAATTCGTTGAGTAATCCGTCTATAAATAACGATGACAGCAGTAATATATCGTAAATAATGGTTATATAATATTAGACATTTTTTCCAAATATATCGTTATTCCAAATTTAATTTGTTAGATTTTAGTTACATCGTGCTTGCGAGTATTCACGTAGAATGGGATAATCATGTTATAGCGATTTCCAAGCGGTAGCTGAATTTATTTGTTACATCTATCCATCGTAATGGCAAAATTACCCCAGAGAATCCAGACAAATCCTGCCAGCGGTTTTCGTGATTTCTGTGGTTATTCGATAGTCCATGATTCGCGGCTTCTCCCGACTTGTCTCGAATTTCATGAGAAAAAATAAATAATTTACATTCACGAGGTTCGAATTTCAACCGAAGAATAAAGGACTATAAATTGGATAGTTTGCGTTCTCAAAAAATCATTTTTGATAACTTCATGCGAGGATGTTGATTGTTCTCAAAAAGATACATTTAATAGGACAACATATTTTGCGAAAACCTGTACAAAAAAATACATCGCTGAGAAAATTATACTTTTCTTCTAATATATTATTCAATTACTTAATTTATTTAAAAATATACACATTTATATACAAAGAAATACTGCAGGAAGCTCTAACGCAATTTTCATTTTCGTAAAACATAAAAGTAATTATACTTTTAAATATATGTACTCATATTGTTGTAGAATTATCATATATTGTTTAATATGTTACGTTAAATGCAACATATCTGAAACTATTTAGTTTATCGTAAAATTTCTTTAATATTCATTTTTAATATATATAGTTTAAATATTTATTTTCAAAAGAAATCATAGATTTATAGTATTGAGATATACAATCCGAGGATACGTTTTTCGATTACAAGACAAATTAGTTTTTACTCTATCCTCAGGGCTATTTGCTATTACGATGTTTCAATAATACCTTCTCAGCTTGGTTCTTCGTGGATCGTTTGTTTCCTTTCGGTGAGACGAATGTAGTACGTGAAATCGCGAACGTATTACGCACGATTATGATGATTATTTTCTTTAATCTATAGCTGGCGGTGGCTGGACCATGTTATTAATACAGAGAAAAGCATCAGGACACCCTGCTGAGGTCCTCACGATACACCACGAGCAAGGCCCTGACCTCGGACCGCTTGCCAAGCCCCAAGATTCCACTCGGCGAATGTTTTCTTTTTACGTGTATCTTCGTTCGCGATGAAGGCCACTCCAATGATTTTCATTATTCCTTATCCTCCTCCTCTTTCTTCTCCTTTTCTTCTTTCTTCACCATCTTCAACGTCTTCTCTTACCGAATCCTTCTTCTTCACAACGTAAGTATATACTACATACATATTTAACGTAACTAAGTACATAAAATACAAAAGGGTTACATAAAAACGATGAAATAAACAATTTCTTTCAACGAGATCTGATTTGATCAAAATCGAAACGTCTTCCGTGATCACAATGAACTTTGTCTTTGTCAAACATTAGCCAGACCACTTTCAAAAATTCGATCAAAATATCTTCTTGCTATTCTTTCTTTTATATTTTCTAGCTTATCTAATAGTAATATAATAGTATGAGATAGGGAAGAGAATAAATTGAGCCTCTTAAATAGTTTTTCTTTTGTGTCTAGAGAAAACGAAACGAAAAAGAGTATTTCTCTTTGCACAAACTCCGACGAGTTCGTTGACTTTGCTTTTACTATTAATTCGTAAGGGTTCCGACTTGATATATTATATTCTATGTATACATCTGTAAAGACTGTATCTTAAGTTATTTATATAACTCAATGGTTGAATTCGAGTTCATCTTATCGTTAGAGCTTGACTAATACTTGACACTATATATATATATATCTTTTTTTTATACATATCTTTAGAATATTTTTCCTGTTTCATTATTTATTTTATACCATGAAATTTGTAGGACTTTTAGGAAGATTCATGAACAGTCTAATACGACACGAAGATACACGAAGATGAATTTTTTGTTCCTCCAGTTATATTCACATATTATGGTACATTCTGCATATCGATATAAAGGAAAAATATCGTATACATTCAATTACGATTGGAATATTTACATCGAACCATCTAGTCGATCCGAATTCGCGGCGGCTGCACGTAGATACGGTCGACGTAGTATCGTATAATGGCGCAAAGCGCCTGTAAATAACGGGATGTGATCCTATATTTATTGCATCGATGAAAGCCGACATTGCAGTTATACTCTGTATCTTTCTTTCTTTTTCTCTTTGTTCATTCGTATACTTGTTGAGAAAAGTAACGTCCCATAATAAATTATTTTCTCGACAATGGAGGAAAGGTATCGTACTGTTGAAATCACGAGACGCTTTTGATTGTAATGAACGTATTATCTTATTACTACTTTTGAGTATTGTTTCTTTAATTATTTTTATGATTATTTCTAAGCATATTCCCACGAGGACATAATAATTTAAGCGATATTATAATTTTAGTAATTGAAATTTGCATGAATGTTAACACGTTTATATCTTGTCGAATCGGTTGAGGACATCAGATGGTAAAAGAAGTGGAAGAGAAAAATTTCAAGTTATTTAACGTACAATAACGGTTCTTTTGAGTGATAAGGAAGAAGGAAAAGGAGACACGAATGATCGAGTATAATCATAATTTCTTAACCGATCGACGTAAACTGAAAGAAAGAACAGCGGGTTGCATTCGAGGATGACGTCGTTTCGGGTCAGAAAGGAAGAAACAGATGCGAATGAAAAAAGACAAATACAGAGAGAGAAACAAAGAGAGAAAGAAAAAGGGGCGGGAGAGAAGAGAAGAGTGAGAGAGAGAGAGAGAGAGAGAGAGAGAATGAGAAAGAAAATTTGGAGAAGAGAGAGGAATGATGTGGAAATGATATAAGTTTACATAGAGGTTATATAAAGGTATGTTAATGCAGGGCATAAATAAGGAGGCACATTCGGTGCCTAATAGGACGCTAATTGTGATTATATACAACATAGCCGTGCGGATGCACAGCCTGAATTTTATATACCTATATAACATTTATCGCTGGCCGTCCAACCGGTCGAGTGTGGAGGAGCAAAAATGCTCAACACTCGGGAATTTATAGTAATGAAAGGATGGAGATTTATCGGGCGTTGCCGCTTTACAAATGATCCGATATCCCGCTTTGCGCGTTCTTTCTATCTCTTTCTCTCCTTTTTTTTCTCTTTCTCTCGTTCTCCTTAACCTTCTCTTTCTCGCGCCGCTTATAATGGTTAATTCGTGCGATGCGAAGTCTTACCTTCGGCTCCGTCTTGGGCATCCGCCTTTGGATCGTCGAGTCGATAAGTGAAATTACAGAAAATAATGAAGCCTAACGATCTCACTAATTATTTCTTTGTTTCTCGACCGATCTTGTAGACCGATGAACGATCGCGTTCATTCGTTTTTAGAGTACGTTCCATAATTCGTCGCAAGCTAAGTAGTAAAGAATACGAGTTTCGAGGTGTTGTTTACGTTTTGTACAAACAATCGATCGTTCGATCGATATCGATACCTTCTATACGATAAATAATTTTTTTTTGTTTCTTTTTCTTTTTCTTCTTTTGCTTCTTTCCAAAACAAATCCTCTTTCAAATTCGAACCAACGAGAGATGGAACGTTTTTCTTTTCCCCTAAATCGCGGATGTTTTCTTTCCACGAGTATGTCTAACGGATGAGAGAAGTTTATTACGACAACTTGCCATGCTGTTTTCGAAAGATCCAAGCAACATTTACACACAGGATGGTCCGAGTACCCTCGACCAAGTTGCTCGAGAGATGTCCAGACCAACTTTGCCCAAGTGAAGAGTTTATATCAAACATTCGTCGGACGAACGTGTTGTTTGGTCGAGTACGAACCATCGGAATAGGACCATTCATGACTATGATGGAAGAAAGTAGGGAACAGAGGATGCGCTTGAGACTTAGCCAAGTGGACTAACTTTGATGCTTCCCGATACGCTTGTTATTTGATCGTTAATCTATCGAATGAGTTAGAAGTCGACGTAAGTAAACCTTGATATTCGTCTTATTATTAGTTTTTTCTTCTTTTTATTCGATTCTTCTTATATCGTTTATACTCGGTTTGTAATTTCAAAAGGAAGATAAGACGATTAATAAGAATAATAATTTATCGTTAATGAGTTCTCGCGATGATTAATCATATCAGTTGGTAAGAACAATGGACCACGCCCAACTGATTTGTATCTGTCGGATTGTACATGGGCGATACTATACGAATTGCTTTATCAAAATTATAGGAAACGAGTTTGGGTTAACGTTGAGACGAAAGCTCTTATAAGCGCGTGCATCTTTCAAGGTAGCGTAACAGGACCGAATAACTCTGGACACTTTATGCGGCCATTACCACAGGTGAACGCCATGAACGATACTTTAGGTTTTCCTGATTTAGAAGTGCTCTTAGGTTCTCCGTACTTACGCTCTTCCTATTTCCTAAAGTTATCTTTTCTTCCAAAGAATCTTTCTCTCTCTCTTTCTCGCTATTTCTTTATGTCGTGTTAAATGTTTCCTTATTTTTCATTTTCATAACGTAACGTTTATATTACATTATACAGTCGTATATATAAATATGTCTCGAATATTTTTCTTTACGATTGGAATAAGTATAATTTATTTCGCTATTTTATCGATAATTGCGTTCAATAAATACAATTTTATAGATTCTAAAGAGTTCTCAAAGAGATTCGTATTATATCTATATGTAGTACCTATAAACCTGTCCTCGAAAAATCGAACTCTCTCACGGGCTTGACAAGACTCTTTTCTATTTTCTCTTTCTCGCCTCGAGTTTATTGCAAAAGATATATCTTAGTAGGAAAAATAATTTATTCCTTTCATCTGTCCATCTACCTACTCGAAAGAGAATCTTTAATTGACTGCACTCAAACTCTCGAGCGAGATACCGATCTAGCCACTGCGATCGTATAAACCTCAGTACTTTGCCCTCCTTGGGGCAAAGTGGTGATAAAAAAGGAAAGAAAGAAAGGGAGAAAATGAGAAAGAGAGAAGAAACGAGAGGGAAGCAAACAGAGAGAAGTGAATCGTAGATTTACGGAAAGACCGACGGGGTAACCGACGTCGGCATCAAGATATCGACCGCGAAGAATCACCTTCGAGGTTAACTTCCCTTTTACGTATTTTATCCTTTCTTTTTGAGAAAAAAATCAACTTAGACTATTTTCATAAATTTGACTTACATTTCGAAAATTACTCTTTCGTTATTTTCTTTTTATCGAGTTACCCTAAATATAATAATAAAATAATAATATAATAAATACCCTAAATATAATAAATATATAATGACGTACGTAGTTTGAACGATTTGATAGAAATTTTGTTTCATTTTTTTCTCTCGTTAATTTTGTCGAGTTCATCGTTGAAATTGACATTTTTTGATATTTTTTTTTGGTATAAAATAACAAAAATATGAAACTTAAACAATGGAAGTCATGCGAGCGAACTAGAAAAACAATTTTTCAACGCGACATTGAATAGCATTGCTCATCATAAAGCCAGGATAAAGCTTTAGCGCTCGTTTATATCACGAGAAAATACTGACCGCGATAGCTGTATTTTATTTTTGTAAACGTACGCTGTACGTTTCGGGAAAATGGATTTGTTTCGGAGGAATGCTATCTTTTCTTTCACGTATGGTTGTAACACGCAGAACATTGCTGCTCTCTGTGTGCTAGCCAGCTGTGGTGATCGAAGGCACCGCTTAAACCGAGCATAGAACTTTAGCAATCGCGAAGTGTGCTCGTTTGTTAAATTAATACGTTTCGCCGGATGAAACTATGCCCGACAGATTTGCTGAAAAATGAGATGGAAGGGAGGGGAACAAGAAAAAGAGAGAAAAATTTACGGTGGTGTTACCGTTTTGAGCTTTCCAGCGCAGTAGTACTCGTACGAAAGTAATGCGCTGTGGTTGAAAGAAATCCGTTCTTTTCTCTGGTGTATTTACCGCATTCGTGCTAACTTTTTTTTCACTTCTTTGACGTAAGTAGATAGATATAAATTCTTTGATTGTGTGATTGAGATTTCTAATACGTAATATTAAATAAATCGGTAAAAAGTAAGATCAAAAAGATGTTTTTGTTATGCTTTCATGTAAAACAAATTGCTCCATTATTTTATCTCACATTGAGCGGTTACTTTTAATCAGTTGTCTAACACATTTTTGCCTTTTTTAGTAGTCTTTTTTCTAAAACTACGAACTACGATAGATTTGTAAATTTATATACTAGAAATTCACTATCAGAAAGATTTGCGATTTGTATACTACGGACTAGCCTTATTGCTTTTTATTACTACTTTTAAAAGAATATACATTGGAAATATAAACGAAGATAAATTTTTTTAAAAATAAATGTAAACCTAATAGTAAGAGAAAAAACAATAAAAAAATTGTAAAAAGAGGATAAGAAACCAAAAGATAAGGAATGAGAGGGAGAGAGAAAGATAAGAGTTAAAGTCGTCAAAGTTTGCGATATTATTATTCGAACTCAATATATGTGTATTCAATATAAAAGAACATATTGAATTCCTGGTACAATAATATTGTCCAATACGTGGGCTTTATTGAATGTAAGAGCATTGAGCGTAAATAATCTTCTATATTCATTTTATTATGCGATTCGAGTACATTGCACTTTCGTTCGTTCGCATAATTTTGAATTTATTCTTCGACAAATTGAAAGGTCTTCAAATGAACATCGATTAAATTTATGTAAAATTGATTAAAATTTACTAAATTCTATATCTCTTCATATCATTTTTTATATTTTTATTTTCTTCTCGAAGAAATCGTTTCATTCATCTCAGAAGGAAGAGAAGATCAACGATATTAGACGATATATTGAAAAATTAATATTAATTTAGACATATGATTCAGCTCGATATATTCTGAAATTTCTCTTTTTTTCGTAGTTTTTCTTTTTTATTTGTAGGCGAAATAACTGTACGTAGAATTTTGTACGTTGATAATTGCGCGTTTGCGTTGTACTGGCCGAAGTATACTGAGTAGAGTTAGCCCGGGTTGCTTCGTGATACCAGATTCAAGTCATTATTCATTCTACGTTATTATTCGTCCATGTCTGAGTCACATTTTTTCGTACAATTCACTCGTAGCTTGCATGCTGATTCTCGCGACTATTGTTCGAATAAATGTGAGGATCCTTGCAGCAGCCAAATTTATAGTGCACGCGAACTTTTCAGTTATGATGCTTGGAGGCACGCTATTCAATGAGGAGCACCGCTTTGAATTTAATTTCATCGTATAGAAATCCTTGATTATTCTAGAAATGATGGGCCAGGTTTTCATATAGCTCATTCAGTTGATTGATTAAAAGCATCTCGATAATTTGTCGTAGTAATAGATAAAAATCTCTAGGAAATTGATCTAAAAGAGATTAAATTGAATATGTATTGTTATTTTCTAGGACATCTTTTTTTTATTTTCTAAGCTTAATATTTTCTCCGTTGAAAGCAATGGTCATAAAACACCAGATAGAAATTAAAAAGGACCCGATGATTAACATTCTGTAAATTTGCGCAATATCGTCCTCAAATAGAAGGCCATCCGACAAATGAACAGATCTCCGATCCGTATGCGTAAGCTCATATAAATTTGTGTATCCGAAGTCGTCTGGACTTTACTTCCAGAAGGTATATACTTCAAACTAATAAGCCTTGTAGGCTTCAATGTAATAATTCAATAAGGAACTAAGTTTTACATTCTACGAACTGATTTATCATGCAAGTAACTTATCTAAGAAGTGGGAGTAGGAATAAGTATAAAAAAGAAGATCAGGAAGAAAGGACACTCATTTTGAATTTTGAACTTAGAACTTAGAACTTAGAACTTTTCTGTAAATTTGGTATTTCTGTTTTAGTTAGTAAGTCTGTATTAATTTATTAAGTCCGTATTTCTGTTTTGTGATTAAATCTGAAATCTTGTTTTATTAACTAAGTCCGCGTATTCTGTTTTTGTTAAATCAGTAATTCAGTCAATAAGATTTATGATTCATTTGAATCAGAGAGAACAACGTTTCTATTCGTGTAAAGGGATAAAGATTAACGTTATTTCAGGCTGAGTGCCGGACGAAACTTCAATCTCACTACTTTCAATCTCTGATACGGGGACGTAACAGTATGTATGTATGCATCTTTATAATGCTCGATATTGTTCGGTAATTTATATACATACGTAGGTATGTAAAACATATAAGAAAAAAAAATTTCTACCATTTTGTTTGTAATTAATAAATTACTGAGTTCCGTGTTGACATCCGTCAAGTACAGACGTACCGTGCAAACGTTACGTATTTGTATACCACGAGTGCCTCAACAACGTAGTGGATAAGTTCATAAGATATCGAGTGTAAACTATAGATTAACGTAGGAAATCAGCAGATTGGGCACAGTGCTAAGTAGTAATCTCGTCGAGATGCAGTCTTCTGAGTACAGAAGGTTGCATACAGAGGCTACAACTAGCGAAAATGTAACTCAGAACCTAGGCATTAAAACTAACCGATTATACGCAAATGCAGCTGCAAACTTCACATTCCCTAAGAAAGATCAAGCAGGTCGTAATCGAAGCTAGAGAAGGAATCCCTATTAAAGATTATATAAGCGAAATAAGTAAGCTAACTAAACCTCAGGACATATGCTTCATTTCTAGAATCTCCAACAATAGAATATGTGTGTACTTCTCAAGTAAAAAAATAGTAGACGATATTTGTAAACATGAGAAAATACGTATAGGTGAACACGATTTAAACGTTAGACCGTTAATAACTCCTGGTATCAGAATCATAATATCGAACGTCTGCCCTATAATCCCTCACGATGTCATCAAAAAAGCCTTAATAATGAAAGGTATCACTTCTACCTCAAATATATCCTTCCTAAAAGCTGGATTTTCGGAACCAGAACTTACGCATATTCTTAGTTTTCGGCGTCAAATTTATATAAAACCTGAATCCCTCCCCTCTGTACCTGAAGCAATGGGAATAGAATACGAAGAGACTAAATATTGGATCTATCTTTCACCAGAATCGACAACCTGCTTCTTATTTCATAAAGAAGGTCATATAGCTAAAGTCTGTCCAAACAATAACATCAACAATACATCACTCACAATTAACGTTATACCAAACACTCATAACATAAATATAAACGATGAGGCCAATATCACCTATACTAAATTAACAGAAAATATTAAAGTAAACAATCATTTTACTTTCCCTTTTAAAACTAAAAGACCACTATCTATATCCTCTAACTCTACGCAAATACAAGAACCAACCATTAACGTGATAAACCTCTCCAACCCAAACTCCGACTACTCTGATGAAGACTACGAATTCATTGATATAGAAACCTCCATACAAAACGGTAAAAATAGAATAAATAAACGCAGGAAAATAAATACCACCGCTACTGACAAAATTAAAACAATTGAACTTCTAGAACCGGCCAAAGACACAATCGATGACACCAAAAATAACTTTATACTAAATTATAAACAATTCAAAGGATTCCTCGAAAAATCTGTCGGCTCACGTTTCCCCTACAAAAACGCGATAGAATTTACGGACAACATCGAAGGATTAACTCAAATGATGCATACTATCTATCCCTTACTCACTGAAAGAAGCATAAAAAACAGAATTAGCAGTCTGATTAAAAAACCTAAGTTAACAAAATATACAATCGATAACACCGTTTCCCAGGAGTGAAATATTTATAATACACTCATTGTTGCGGCCTAAATTCCTTAATTAAGAGTCCTATGGCAATTTCGTATATGCTATGATGTGGAGAATAAAGGGTTAGGTTCAGGGGTAAAATAAAACACGTGGTTGAGCCAATAAAAGATGCGAAGCTTCATTGGCTCGTCAGGGAAAAGCCTTGCGGCATAAAAACCCTGGATGATATTTATGAAATACAATAATGAAAATCTACCACGTGGCGTTCCCACGCGGGAAACTATAGTTCGCGGGAAAGGTATATATTGGAATGATCTCACCTCTCGCTCTTCTCACATATATCGATCACAACTTTAAAGGTTGTGGGTTGAATAGGCTTACGTTCACAATCGGAAAGATTGGAAGGTTCCCTTTGTTGTTCCTTGTGAATCCTCAAGTCCGTTGTTCCTTGTAGCTTCTGTATTCCTTAGATGCGGAAGATGTATCGTCGTAGGCGTCCGGTGATAGAATAGAAAGAATGTCCTTTTGTACTGGCCCAGCAGGGGATATATGCTAGGGGTGTGAGAAGTGGGGATGCGAGAGGTGGTGGTAGCTATAGTAGCGCTTCGATAGTCGCTGGTAGTTTGATACTTGCAACGAGTATCGATCTAGAATCATAATCGATAGAATTGGACGCGCGCGATTTGAATACAGCTAGTTACCGTACGATAATTTCGGTTCGTACACTCATATTATGAGTTTTTTAATACAAAGGAACATTAATGGATTCTACAAACATATAGAACAGCTAAAATTACTCATTCATGAAAACTCTCCTTTGATTATATGTCTCCAAGAAACAAATTTTAAAACAAACGAGACACCCAAACTAAAAGGATACTCACCCTTATCAAGGAATAGAAATACTCAACATGCCAGCGGAGGAGTATCAATATTCGCTCACAATTCCCTAGAATTTGAGGAAATACAAGTGGTGTTAATTTTGAAGCAGTAGCAATCCGTATCTTCTTCCCCATAAAGACTTGTATATGCAATATATATGCGTCCAATAATCAAAAACTTGAAATTGAATGTACGATCTGAAAGGATCGTACGGTAATTAGCGGTATTCGAAATTCGCGTGCGTCCGTTTCCATCGATTAGGATTCTAGATCGATACTCATTGCGAGCATCGATCAACTACTAGTAACTATCAAAGCGTTTCTCTAGCTACCCCCACCTCTCGCATCCCCACTTCTCATAGCCCTAGTATGTACGTCCTGTTGGGCCAGTACAAAGAGGCATTCTTCCTATTTCTTCACCGGACGCCTACGACTACACATCTTGAAGGATTATAGAGGCTTTAAGAATTCACAAAGGACAGCGAAGAGAATATCCTAATCTTCAAGACTCGTGAAAATGAGCCCATTCAACATCGCAACCCTTAAGGTTGTGATCGCTATACTTGAGGAGTGCGAGAGGTTAGATCTTTCCAATATATATATTTCACATCGACGGTATTTTCCCACGTGGTAACACCACGTGGTGCACTCTTATTGCATAATCAAATATCATCCAGGGTTTTTATGCCGCAAGGCTTTTCCCTGACGAGCTAATAAAAAAGGCATTGTTTCTTTGATTGGCTCAATCACGTGTTTTATTTTACACCTTAACCTAACCCTTTATTCTCCACTTCATATCATAAACAAATTGCCAGAGGACTCTTAGTTGAGGAATTTCGGCCATAACATTGAAGATCTACTCGACTAGCTAGGAAAAGGAAAGCTAGGAAAGTAATCAAAGAAAGTAAGAGAAAATCATGGTTCGACTACACTTCATCAATGACTAACCAAACTCCTACCAAAAGAATTTGGGATAAAATTAATAAGATTAACGACGGATATAAAAAGATCTCAGAAATTCCATACCTGAAACTGAACAACAATGAAATAATTAAGGAACCACAAGTTATTGCAGACGTCTTGGCTGAACAAATAGCGCTAAATTCCAGTGATCATAACTATGACGAAAAATTTATACACACAAAAAAAAAATCATAAACCAATCAAATCTACATTTCAACCAATAAACTCCATAGATGAGAGTACCAATATTTCAACTTCAATGTCTGAACTAACAGACGCACTCCAGCAAGAAAAGAAAAATTCATCACCGGGTCCTGATAATATCCATTATGTATTCCTTAAAAACCTCTCTACTGTAGGTAAATAGTTTCTCCTTAATATATATAATTATATATGGCTACAAAATATCTTTCCCGATCAATGGAGACATGCTTTAGTAATTCCTATACTAAAGCCAAGTAAAAAGAAAAACGTACCTGAAACTAACCTGTACTATGTGTAAAATCTTAGAAAAAATCATTAATAAAAGATTGAGGTGGTTCATTGAAACGAAAAAAAGCGGTCTCAGAATTTCCGTTCCACCCTAGACCACCTTAGTAATCTAGAGACAAATGTCTGTGACGCATTCATCAACAAAGAACATGTTATTATGATTAGTATAGATATTGAAAAAGCATATGATATGATATGGAGAGACAAAGTTACGGAAATTGTAGGTGAATTTATTGGAGGTAACATCTACAATTTATCAAAAACTTTCTTAAAGACCGTTACATTCAAGTAAAAATAAATGGTCACCTTTCAAAAAAAGTTAAAACTGAAAACGGTATCCCACAAGGTTCGATTATAAGCGTTACACTCTTCTCCTAGCAGTTAATTATAATACTAAACAAATAAATCCTCCTATCAAAAGCTTTCTATTTGTTGATGACCTCACTATTTGCTGCAAGGGCAAAAATATAGAAACTACAGCTGAACTCCTGCAAAGTGCCTTAAATAGCTTACAAGAATGGTCTAATGGTAACGGACTCAAATTCTCATCACTTAAAACTCAATGCATCCTTTTTAGTAAAAGAAATAACATCAGAACACCGAAAATCACCCTAAATGATGGTGATTTAAAATTTGTTGACAATATCAAAATTCTTGGACTAACCTTTGATAACAAACTCACGTGAAGTAAACACATCATGAACCTTAGGAACTCGTGCCTTAGAAGATGCAACATTTTAAAGGTTTTAGCAAATAAAAACTGGGGTGCAGATCAAACAGTTCTACTTAAAACATACCAGGCCCTCATTCGCTCCAAATTAGACTATGGTGCCATTATATATAATTCAGCTAGCTCTACTCTATTAAAATTATTGGATACCGTTCAAAATAGTGCGCTAAGAATTGCAAGTGGCGCCTTCAGAACAAGCCCTATTAACAGCATTCTATACATATCCAAAGAAGTACCACTCCAGCTTAGAAGAGATTTGTTAACCCTAAGATATGCTGCAACAATCTCATCATTTCCTGATAACCCTGTACACACTAACATCTTTAATACCCAATTTTTTGATGTTTATTATGAAAAACCTACCCTACCTATTCCATTAAAATTAAAGATACATAAATTATCAAGCAAATACAATAATGATATCCCCAAAGCAATACAAAGAAAACCACCAATTACCCCATCATGGACCTTAATAGCTCCTACAATAAACGTTAGGCTATCAGAAGATAGAAAGGGCGAAACCTCACAGTTAGAATACAGAGCCAAATTCCACGAATTACTAGAAGAAATTAATGATTATATCCATATCTACACCGATGCATCCAAAACTGAAGGTAAATCTGGAATTGCCGTTATTTTACCAGAAAAACAAAGCAAATATCGTATACACAATTATACTAGTATTTTTACCGGAGAAGCCTACACCATCTACTCTGCACTAGAACACATTGAAGAGTCGAACAATACAAAATTTGCCATTTTTAGTGATTCAATGAGTGTACTGTCAGTCATTGGAAACAAAAAGCTAGAAAATGATATCATAAAAAATATAATAGATAAATTCACTATAATCAATTCAAAGCTTAACAAAGAAATATGAATGATCTGGCTACCAGCACATCAAGGTATCCCTGGAAACGAAAAGGCAGATAAGGCGGCCAAGGAAGCTACTAACTTACAAGGAATCGAAAACTCATTACCTCCCCCACATACTGCCTTAAAGAAATCTTATTCTGGAATAATCAAAACTTATTGGGAAGAACTGTGGTCCAATTCAGTCTCTGAAAAACTTCGTCCAATTGTGGACACATTCTATGAAAAGGAAAATAAATCGCCTAACTTATGCAGGAAAGATTGCAACCGTTATAGACAGACTAAAAATAGGACACACTAAATACACCCATAGCTACTTATTTGATGGAATACCTAAACCAAAATGTGAAACATGTAACGAAACCATAAGCGTTTAACACCTTTCAGTAGACTGCCCCAATTACATAAACGCACGAATAAAATATCGAATTCCTTGCGATTTAAAGACGGCCCTTACCCTCACCGAACACCATAAAAATGTTATTAATTTCCTTAAAGCAATCAAGATGTATGAACACATATAATACTATCGTAATATTAAGTGTAATATAATTAATGTAAATATACATAATAATTAATGTAAAATATACTGCAACTAATGTATCATGTCGCTAATAACCTAGTTGTTGATGCGACAATAAACTCATATTAATAATAATAATAATAATAATAATAATAATAATAATAATAATAATAATAATAATAATAATAATAATAATAATAATAATAATAATAATAANATAATAATAATAATAATAATAATAATAATAATAATAATAATAATAATAATAATAATAATAATAATAATAATAATAATAATAATAATAAATTACTTTTATGAATATGATGATTGTGATGAAAATGACGACTGTTACGACATAAAAACCACGTTAATGAATTTAATTATATTGTAAAGTCTTATTCCGACATATTTATGCTGAAAACGTAAGGTAAAGGAATTTCAAAGCACCAAAGCAAGGAGCTTATACTTACTAAAGTATGTAAGTGTGCATATATCTAGCACCAACGTATATGAATTTTAAACGAGCGTTATACGTAAACGCGAGAGCATGCAGTAACGAGATGAGAACGTTATCTATTAAAGTTCTAGGAAAGCCTTAGAACGTTAAGAAAAGTGAGGAAAGAGAGGGAGAGAAAGAGAGAGAAGAGTAGAACAAATATTTGTTGATGATTGGATAGTGCTATGTAATTCTAAGTTTATTGCTATTACATTGTTACAAAGTAGCGAAGAAATTCATGGTGATAATAATAGAAAAAAAATGTAACGATACGATATGCTATATACCTACATATACATAAAAAAGATAGACCGAAAAAGGAAAGAAAAAAAGGGGATGATCGTGGATGCGACGAATTTACAAACTGAAAACTATTCGCCGTTTGCTAGTCCGGTAACGTCTTTTGCGCACGTGCAAATAAAATCCTGAGAGAAAGGAAAAATAGAGTCATATTTTTCGTGGCAGCTGGCGCCCGTTTGTTCGATTCTCTATAGTATTGTAAAAGAAAGAGAAAACGAGAGGGAAAGACGGGAAAAAGAAAGTGAGATTCTAATAAGAAGCGCATAAAGCTTAGGAATTAATGACCTTCGAACTATCTTCCTTTTCTTTTTGCTTTTCCTACTTCTTCTTTAAGCATCTAAGACCTTAGGAAGTTATCTCGATTTTTATATTTTCTTGTTCTCTTTCCTTTTCCTTTTCTTTTCTTTTTTTATACGAAACTTCTAGACCGACGTAATCGGACCCCATTGATTTGTGGGATGAAAGAATTACGGTCCAACGAGCTCTTTTTGTCGTATTAAATCTATCCCTTTTGTCCCCATCGAGACTCTTCCTTCCTTTCTTTCTTTCTTTCTTTCTTTCTTTTTCTCAACGTTTTTTACGAGGAGTCGTTCCTTTTTCATGCCTCTTAGCGGTACGATGAAACGTAACAAAAGGAAATTGATAAAGATTTTTGAGTGTACCTGTTCTTTAGTTTTCCACGTCTTTTCCACAATTTCTTTCCTTTCATTCTATGTATTTTTAAAAAGAACGACCGACGATAAATGCGATCTCGTCGACTCAATGGGATAGTTTACATCGATCAAAATCCTGCCCTTTCTCGAAAATGGCTCGATTTAACGAGGGAGCGTAATAAACTGCAGAAGCCGAGTCGCTAGTTTGCCGTAATGACATCCGGGCATTCCGAAAAACGCTGCCAGCGATAACATCTCGCGATCCTAAAGGTTTCCAACATGACCGCAAGAAAATACGGGGGATAGACATTTCTCGTCATAAGCTTCGACGCAAAATTATAATGCATTTTAAATTAGACCCTTTAATGAACGGCACGATTTATGAGATTAATCGTAAAAGTAGTCTTTGTTAATGATAATAGGTAATTGCTTAAACGTACTTACAATGAAACATTTTTGTTTAAAAATATTTTATGTGACATTATATCTATACGATAAGAAACTATTTAGATGATAACATGAAATACCATGCGATAAAAATTTAAGCATTTAACTGACATGTCATGCGATATTTTAATTAGGGAAATTTATCTGCATGCTTTTACAAAAATTCATAACTTGCAGGAAAATCGATAAATTGATCTGTAATGCAGATTTTTATGTTTTATACACGTTTGCATTAATTTTTTCAAAGTACGCTACTTTTTATATTTATTAAAATGATATTTTCAATTATATTGAAAAGTTAAAATCTAAAAATATAAATAAGAGAATAAGTAGATTTTTTGAAGCAGAGATAAGCTCGTTATTTATTTATATTTATTTTTTTTTACTTTCCAGAAGCCATCCGATACGCTTTGGAGGAAACATGTTTTTCTTTGCTCACTTTCGGGTCACCGGATCAACGAGAAACGCGTCGATAAAACGTGTATATGTACTCACCCTCTCTTCCAGTTAAATAATTTCGTTACGATCATTCAGCGTGGATTTAACGAGCCGTGCAAGCGTTTACCTTTCTCGATTTCATTCCCCTTTTCGAAGTACGACATACGACTGTGAACTATCTTTTTCGTGCATTTTTTCCTGCGTTTTTTTAATGCTTACTCAGCCCCACTACTTGCTTGCGTATATACATTCATGTGCCTGCGCGTTTTTTTTTTGTTAATCAAACACGGTCGCATAAAATCGAATTTTCACGATGACCGATCTCTCTCTCTCCTTTTTTTTTTTTTACATGAATGCCGCGAGCTCGATGGCATTTATTGTTAATTCCCTTAATTGGTTATCGTCATTTGAACCCTCTGTGCGAATTTATAAATCCGGCTAATAAATTCGTTTCGATAATGTACGCATCCTCGTACATATGTGTATAGGTGCGTATATACACGTCTGTTCATTTCATTATATAATAGTGGAAATTTTTAGCTCGAAGAACGAGTATCGAACGAGAGAATGATAACGTTATCGATAAACGATGATAAATTTTTAATTTCATTTCTCATTTCTTTTTTTATTTAATTTTTCGCGAGTTTAGAAAATTTCGAAAGCAGCATACATTCTTTAAACGATATTGTATAAAACGTTACAAAGTATCTGGATTTTTAAATGTAATATCCCTTTAGGAATACTTGAGGCAATACGATAATTTTGCTGATATTTTGTAATTCCACTTTCTTGTATGGTTACTTTGAAGGTTCCTACCACTCGCCACGAAAATGGAGTTTCCAAGTTCGCTTTTCGAAAGGATAAGGAACACGTACTGTGACGCCCTTCGTCCTTTTGACCCGATTAGACACCGTGTTCTCTCCAAGAACGTGGCGTGGTTCAAAAATATCAGACTCGACTTTACCACTACCATCACAGCTTTCAGATTCTTATTTTTGAATTCTCGAATCTCACGGATCACTAAATATTACGATTTTATTGCTTCGCTTATGCAGCCGGTAAAATTCGCGATGGGAGGTGATGCCATGGGATTTTTGTTCTTTATGGATTATTATCTAAATAAATATATAGACTGTTTTGAAGCTCGTTTTATTAATTACTGCGTATTTTTTCACAAAAACTTATTGGACAAAAGATTGTATCTACATTGAAATAATTTAATATAATAAATGAGGAAAATATTGAAATATTAAACAAAAAAAAAATAAATAATTTTATAGTTAAAATGTTTCATTACTTGTTCATCAATTTGTCATCAACATATTAAGATAAATAAAATTTCCCAGCAAATATTGATCTTATTCTATTTCTATATATAAAACATCGAACGTGGTACGTATTATATTATTTATGACCGACTATTTATCATTCGATAATACATCCCCACGGAATTTGAGCGTCATCGTTGAAACGAACGGTCTCTTATGTAAGGATGCATATAGGGATACATATGTATATTTGATTGATCGAAATGTTTTACATTTGGTTCGTCACTATATCCACTGTTCGTTAATTATTTTAACGTTCTCAAATGACTATTATAATAGCGTTTACGTGAATGCGCTCGTGGAAGCAAAGCGATCCGTGTATGCACGGCAATTAAGCGATTTAAATGTCACCACTCCCCTCTTTCTCTTTCTCTCACTTTCTCCCACTCCCCTTTTTTCTCTCTTTCTCACTTGCACAGTCGTAACAAACGTGCTAGGGAATTATTATTTATCGTGCATTTTGCGCAATAGCAGTGTTATAAATCTGAATTCGATCCGCTCTTAAGCCGTCAAATGGTTTTGACGAATAGTCGGCTATCGTTATAGTATGCACACATACCAATACGACCTTTAAAAAGGAAGAAACGTCGTTTCTCCCTCTTTGTCTTCTTTCTTTTTCAAATACCTACCTATCCCTTACACACACACATACACCCCCTTTCACCCCCCCTCTTCTCCCTCTCCGTTCCTCCGGATAGATTGATTGACGCACGAACCGGTCGATCGCATTCGGATAGCGGGAGAACGCTCCGGAGCAAAAACTTTATCGGCTACGGTACGGAAATCTGCTAACGGCCGAGCCGATTCCGCCGCAGTCGTATATATCGTTGCCAACGAATCGCGAGACTTTCGTTCGGAAAATCGTATAGCTCCTGCTATTATCGCGATCCTCGTAAATTTTTTCTGTCGATGGAAAAGCGCCGTGGCACACACCACCACCACCACCACCACCACCACTGCCATGCACCGTGCACCATGCACCGTCGAACAACGGCGCGAGTGGACGAATAAATCAATAATGAACGAACGAAACCGCAGTAGCTGGTTCATTAATTCGATTACAGGTTCGTGAAGCTCCCTGTAAAGTATGCAACCGAGGTGTAAAATAACTACTCGATGACGCCGAAGGAGATACCAAGTATACGTTGTATTATCCATCAACACGAATCCGGTAACGTGTAACAGCGTAAAGATTGGCTATGCGACAGTTGCAGCTTCTGCGGTAAATAGATTACGTACGAGGTAGTAAAACGATGTATTAACGTCGACGTGTGGCCGTAAATCCTTAAAGATATCTCGCCTTAACCTTAACGGCTATTCGCGCGAACCAACAACACACCTTCTCAACTCCCTTCGTCCTTCGCCTTTTCTCCTTTTCCTTTTATCACTTTCTTTTCCTTTTACAACTCTCGATGCTATTTTATTTGTCCAACGGAAATGCTTTATCGGTTCACTCTTACAATATCTTTTCTATTTTTTCTTTTCTCTCTTATGTTAGAATTTTTTCAACAAACAACTTGTTTCATCGACTAAATTGTTTTCGGTTTAAGTAATATCGTGTTCAACTTTGATCAACTTTCTTGATTAGAATTCAGGTATAGATATGGGTGTTGCGCTTTAAGAAAGGTTGAACGTGTAACAGTTGGTCTCATTAATCCTTTACACTTCTGTTATATTTTATTAAATTTCATATTTCCATTTTCAACTTTCGCATTAATTTCAACGTTATAGTATAGTAGTTTACAAATGAATCTTAAAGAAATTAAGTATCGACCTTTCCTCGGTCACTTTTTATTTTCTCTTTCCCTACGTACTAAATCGGTCTTTCACTATGTTTACAGCTACCGATAGAAGCCAGTGACGGGTGGTAAAGAACGATATATTACCATGAAATTCAACACCGTGGTACCCCGCTAGGCGGTCGAAGCTTTAAGCGCGTTTCGTGAGTTTTAATGTTCGATGAACTTCTCTTCTCTCTCTTCTTTTCATAGTTTGGAGAACGTCCGTCTCGGTTTTCTGCTCGCACGAAAGGCGATGTCCCCATGTCTCCTTCTCGAGGTCTCTTCATAATTCTTGAAAAGTTCATAACTTCCTTCTGAAAGTCTTGCTCTGTAGGAAGACGGTAAACGTCAAGGCGAGAAGTTCGGGCCGTTTAATATAAGGTCGAGGCTCGTTTATACGTGCCAACTGAACGTGTTTCCTTTACCCCCAACTACCAACCCTGCTAACCCCACCACATCCCTTCTTTTAGCCATCCTTTTGCCATATCGATAATATTAATAATAATAAAAGTGATAATAATAGCAAGTGCCAGGATTAAAAGTTCCTGTTAATGTACAATAATTTCGATACGTCGGAATCTTACTTCATTCGTTGTTCGAGCCACGAACAACGTGAATTTAATATCCCCTGGGCATTTACGTTTGCTAAAAATGTGATTCATTTGCGCCCTTTTTTCTGTATATTCTCTCATCTTTTTACACACGTGTACTGCGAAATACATGTAAATAAAAGCACTTGTCGCTTATCTCTAGGTTCGAAAAATTCCGAAATTTCTGCTGTGTGTTAATGTGTCGTTTCTTTTCTTTTAATACTTTAAAAAAAAATTTAACAAAGAAGAAAATAATAATTTAGGTTAAAGTGTGAACATTATGGAAGTACATATGAAATGGATTAAATTTGGTAAACAATACGTTTATTCATATCATTTATTTGTTATATAATTTTGAAATCATTTATAAGTATATTCGTTTTATTTTATTAATGGTTAATTATATCCTAAAATTGATATTTCTTCAAATATAAGTTTTATTTATCGTAAGTGTAACAAAAATATAAAAAGTATATTTTGTTTAAAAAAACAAGGAAAAATTTGATTATAAAATAATATCATTAACGATTTTGAATTGTGTTGAAAATATTCGCAAAATCGAAAAATATAGAAAACCATTTTCGTTTTCGTCGCACCAGACGCAATCACGTCGAGTGTAAGTGCACGTACAGTTGGTCGGGCTTGACAGGCTAAAGAGAAAGTATTACCTCGCCCGCGGCATAGCAACGGCTGAGATTAATCCAGAAATTTAATTAACAAAGCCGTAAGCCCCATTCCACTTTTTCTCAAACTCTTCCTTCCGGCCGGTAATTTTCATACTTACCGGCCGCTTTCGTTCCGCTTGAGAAGAAATGAAATTCATTTTCATACAGGCTGATCGATTCGTAAGTGCATTCCGAGGAGGAGAAGTAACCAACGGCAGTCTCTTCGTGAATGAAAATAGCGTTGCGATAAATTCGGCACCATCCACCAGCCGCAGGTGACCGCGAATTTACTTTACGATTGTTGTAATAAAAACGTCAGAGAATAGCCGTAGTCCTATACATACGTTCTACTATTTATATATATATATATGTATGTATATATTTCATCCTTTCTATTTTTCTTTTTATTTGTTTTTTAATTGCTTCTCAAATTTTTTTTCACAAATTCATTCAAGATCTGAGACTCGATCTAGGCATAATAATTTTTTTTTTTTTGAATATGAATGAAAGATTTTATATAATTAATATAATGTATAATATTATTACTGTTGAGGGATAATGAATTCTGTTATTCTAAACTAATAGCTTTGAAAGTATGCTAGAAGAATTTTTAAACTTCTCCAAGATTTATAGTTGTTAGTATAGGAGACATAAATTAATAAGAACAAATATTTCAGTAAGTTTAAAATTTCTGTTTTTAATAAAGTTGACATGAGCGTATAACTTACGTATATATGTATATTCTTACATAAATTACATCATGCTTATAAATTACCACAATTTGTCAAACACGTGTGGTGAAAATCCGAGAAGAGATAGACTGACAAATCTTCGATATCATATTGCATAAGTAGTAAGTTTTCATTCCTTTCCAAACTTTTCCTTTCATTTTTATATTCAAAGACTCTTGATAGTTAAACCTTCCTAATGCGATGGAAGTTCAAATAATAATTCAATGGGAATAATAAGATTTCGTAATTTATGTTTGCTCGATTGCGATATCGGATAGTCGATGGTGGTAATCGTTATTTATTAGACACGCGAGACTGTAAGTGTTTCTCCGTTCTACGAAGATATTAGCTTGTATAAAACGACGGCTTTCGAATAGTCTGAAGTGTATAAGTTTTCCGACTCCATTATTTTTATTCCATCGAATAATATTAACTCATAGTTTAACTCACTGTTAGTCATAATTATTTGCTTACCGTTCGATCCAAACTTATGTTTACGATTATGATAATATTTTTGTTTTCTTTGTTTGACATTTGTACACATTCAATTTGTAATTGTAATATAATTTTCTCTCTCTCTCTCTCTCTCTCTCTCTATTTTTATTTATAGGCACTTATTGTACATTCATATTTTCGTTCGTTGATCCACCCTCGTCAATTATTCGTAGTCAATAGTGACAGCTTCAATCACGTTAGCTGGTATATTGGTGTTAGTGATCACCAATGGTGGTTCGTGGTCGTGATGCATTTCAATTTGTCGACCACATCGACCCCGAAATACGGCAATAATGCGGTGCTACGCCGGCTAAATGTTTATTTTACTCCCGGAAAGCAGAACGAAATTTACAGAGGGTAAAGTACGTAAAACGGAGAATGTACGAATGTAGTAAATATTTTTTTGGGTAAAATTTTTGTTGCAATTAGAAGAGAAAGAAGGACGTGGGAAGAGGGAAGGAAAGTATAAATGCTTGATATTTACGAACATGTTATCATCATTGTTGTCGTACATTTAAAATAAAATTATTTCACAATTAGCTTGTACCTATCTAGTCGTACAATATTGTACGCTGATTCACAAACAATGAATTCTATACAGTATTAGAAAATTAAAGGAAGAGAAAACAATCTTACTTATATCGTAAGAGTAAAACTTAATAAGGATCGAAGCAAAACGAGAGCTTGAAGATTATAGAAGGAAAGAAAAAAGGAGGTTGATAGGTAATTTGAAAACACGAAAGATTTATAAAGCGTCTTAAGAGTAGAAAATGGTAGGAGGAAAATTTGTAGATGTGTCACAGTATTCTTATGAATACGTAAACCTTCTATCGGGTTCATAGGTGCGAGACAATAACGAAGAATAATTGAAACGGCGATAGCTCGCGTTTTGATAACACCCAGCGTTGCTTTCGAAAGTACGAAAGGTATATCTCGAGGTTACTTGAAGAACTAATTCTACGTATTCGACGGGTATTTGTTCGCACACATGCTTATTTCTATACGTGAGAAGAGATGCGTTCGGATTCGCTGTATATCTCTACGTGGTTATGCTTCCTAACGATTTTTCGATATTGGTAGGCGATGCGTTTTTATTTGTTTTCTACGATAGAAACGTCCGTTGCAGACAATCTGCACAGGATAACGCGTAACTGCCCTCAGGAAAATAGTCCGGCGAATTTTATACTCCCTCCACTTCGTACTTTATCTTTCTCTCTTTCTATATTTCTCTCTTTTTCTCTTTCTCTCTAACCTTGGCGATACTGTTCGCCACGGCAAGCGAAAATTTATGAAAACGTTTATAGAGTCGTAGTCGTTCGTAGCTTCAAAGAGAGAGAAAGAGAGAGAGAGAGAATTAAAGAAGGGGATAGAAAGAGGAGTACAGGAAAAAATTCATGGCGACAGCGCAGAGCTTACGTTCTAATTCCGCGAAATAGAGGGGCCGATATATTTGAAGCACCTATGCGTCGCTCGCGGTAGTTTGACCATCGATTCGCTTCTACTTCGTTCATATTTTGATATATACTATACATATACTATAAAGAGAATAACGTTTGTTAAAATATTTTTTCATAAAACCTTTTTCCAATCTCTAATAAATTTAGTATACTTAATCACCGAGTTTCTCTCTGTTTATTTTAAATATAAACTATACATGTGTATTTTTATAACTATAGTTATAAGTTTTTTTTGTAGATACGTATAAAAATTGAATTAAAGATAGCTATCATTAACGAGTGTTTCAGTTTTTCTTTGTTTTTATATTCGTCAGATCTAAAAAATAAAACATATTTTTGTTTATTAAACCTTTTTTTAATTGCGAATAAATTTATTATACTTAATCGTTGAGCGTTTTTCTTTTCCTTTAAGATTTTTTTTAAGGAAGAAAATGAATTTAATTCTTAACAATTATTTTAGATAATCGATGAAATTATATTAAAACTATAAAGTATCGAAAGAATGAAATTGTGTTAGCTCTAAAAACGATTTTCTCAATCGCTTATAAATCAGATAGACGTGTACGAGCACATTCGTTTACGGAATCTCTGAAGAAAGCCGCGTGCCAAAAATCGTAGCACGTTGTCGTAATTTGTTCGATACTTAAAATGATGGAAGTAAGAAAAGTACGCTTGCGCGTACACGAAGGAAAGCTCTGTGGCGCGGAAAAGAAAATCCTCTACCCTCCATGTTCCTCGCAACAAAAGGGATCACGTGTTTTTACGACGTGTAAAACGTTTCAGAACTTTATTTGAGATCGTAGCGCAAAAAATATGTCCATTATTCTTGCCACTTTAATGACTACGCAATTTTCACGTATTGCTCGATGATCAACTTTTTGTTTTGTTTTAAAAAACATATAAGAAAAAAAAATGACACTAGATAAACATATAAAAAGAAAGCTAATCTAAAAAAACACGTAAGTACAATTACTGTATATGTATCTACATGTGTAGTATAAAATAATATAATACAAATAAATAAGGGAATAAAAATAAAATAAAATAGGCAAATAAGGGATAGGAATAAGAAAGGTAAAGAAAGGAAAAGAAAAAAATGTAGATGTCGAGTTTTATGTTTATTACCGTCTACGAGAGTGTGTGAAGGGGACGGAAGAAGAAAGTGAGCGAGACACGTCTTGTGGTATTCCGTAACGAAATACGGTGGTGGTAAAACGTCGTGAAGATACGCGATCGCGAATACGCAGTTTTGCTTTTTACGAGCTTAGAATCATTCTAGCGCGATATACGAGTCGCGTTTACATCCTCCTTTCTCGCGTAAGTCGCCGGTAGCCGGTTGGTGTGTTTCGTCTTGAGCATTTTCGTACCGACTGATATACGACTTTGAATTTTGAGAAGCGTACTCGGCTGAGAGCATCACCTTGTGAATCGAAAATGTTCGATTGTACCATTCGATTCCGTTACAGAACGAGTTCTTATTACTTTGAAAAAAAATGCATCAAATAAACATTTATGGAAAATCTACAATACATTTTAAATTGTATTAATTGATTAACCAATAACGATCGAAACTTGTTTGATGATTAATAAATCTCAATCAGATTAGCATAAATGTTAGTTAATTATTTTTGGTTGATTGTAGACGATATTTTGAAGAAAATCTAGATTATTGTAAGTGATACTAACAAGCAAAACGTATCAAATACATAGGTTGAAGGATTCGTATAGCAAGTAACATTATACCATTATAGCACGATTCGATGATAATATGGTAGTTTCAATCACTTCGTAGGTAGAGAAGTTGAGAGGGACAGAGGTCTTTCAATCACGTTTATTGAACCGCAAAGCTTCGAGACGATGCAATCTAATATCGCAGAGTAAAGTGCGTCTTTTATCACGGGACGATTCTATCGACCGACATCGGTCCTTCCTTTCGAGCTATTACGCTTTCGTCGGCTCCAAGGACTTCCTCCTTTTATTCAGAATTCTTTTCGAGGCATCGAACCATCTCCGGATCTCGTAAAGTAAGCTGAGACAAGGAAAAAGGGAGGGAATGAAGCAACGAGAGAGGATTCCGGTGCTCGGATCTTGTGTAAACGAGCACGCGGCAAGACTTCGATACTCATTATTCCATTGGTTACGATCCTGTCTGAGAGAATAAACGATCGTTTCTTCGACTACGATCGCGCCGGCCATGGTAATGCCATGAGCGTAACGTATCTCGGAGAAATAGAAAGTATAAGTCATGTAAGACGATTTTTATTCAGCCTCTTGACATATAGCGTACAAAGTGAGCTACGTTTAAAGACAACTTGCCTTTACTAAGGCTTACTTATTTAGATTTAAATGCGTCAAACTCGATATTTTGCATTAGTATATCAATAATGAAAATGTAAATTTGTTTTTTTAAACATTTTTATCCCTTATATTTCTATTCTTTCTCTATTTTTTTTTGTTTTATCATTTTTCAATGAACGTTTAACAAACGATTCGATTGATAAAAATAAAACTTTTTCTTAAACCTTTCTCTCTTTACCTCTCTCCCTCTCTCTCTTTTTCTAATATCAACACAAAGTTATTTGATTGTAAAATGAAAGTTCTCGATTTTGCAATCGATTGCCGCGAGTATATACTATGTCTGATTACAAATCGTTCAATCGTGTTTCATAAAAGAGTATTTTTCTCGTCTTTTCCCTATTTATTTTTATTATAAAAAATTAATATAAAAAACAATATTGAGCTTTTGTTGGTATCTATCTCGTAATTGTCCATTGTTCTTTTACCCTTTCGTTTAATTCTCAATTATTAACAATCCGCTAACCAAATTTATACACACACTCGCATACGAGAGCGCCCGCGCGTGCGAACACGTAATCCCGAAGTATGACGTGAAATAATTGTTTCATATTTAAATTATCAGCAGATTTTTCTTCGGACGTGCATACGCCTGACAGCCGGTGCATCGTGCATACAGAAAACCGAATATTAATTAAATAATAATTCTGAATACGAAGAGGAGGTATGCGCGTTCGAGTTTAATATTCTCTCTCTTTTTTTCTCTTCCACACCTCTCTCCCTCTCATTCTCTTTTTCTTTGCGAAATACGTGCTAATCCATTTTACTATTTCAGACACGAGCTATTATTCCATGTAGATGACAGTCTTATTCACTATTAATGACGTTACAAATTTAGCGTAAGGGGTGATTTGTAACATTAATAGATCAAATTATACATATTAAACTTAGCTTGATTTGAAGAGTTATTTTGAAACGCATAATAGATCGTCGCAACTTTCTTATTTCATTCGGGTTCATTTTCCTTTTCACGGCACTTATATACAAGTATTTCTGTACAAATGGTCTCTAAGGGAAAACAAATTACTAGTGTTTTTCTCCTCTAACCTTTTCTTTTGTATTTTCCCAGGATTTTTTGTTTGTAAATGTTCAATTTACCGAGCTACATACGAAGGAGAACATTTCTGAAAAGTTTCGTTCTACATAGAAACAATTTTATATAGTAAATTTCTATTTTCACGAATTCTGCTTGTAATTAGTCGACATTAGTTTCTTTATCGGCGCATAAAATTCGAAAAATTTGAATTCACTTAATTCATACATTCTATGGATAATATATTAATCGTATTTCTAAATCGCAATGAATTATTAAAGAAAATCAAAATGCTCTCGTACAATAGAATAAGCAAAGCAGAAGTAAGCACGTTCAGAAGATATAATTATACGGTGTCAGGAAAATGGAGGTCGACCTTGCCGACGTCCTCCTATCATTAGAGACGTTAACGAACGATTATGTCGAAAGACAGTGATATCGGACTAAATACAACGTCAGCGTGATTCACACCAAAGAAGGAGTCATAACGAGGATTTTGAGATCGGGGTCGCCTTAAATCAGAAACCCTTCGGACAAATCGGATCGTTGTCGTTCTTATTCGTCGTCACCATCTTCCTTCTATTTCCTTTCTATCTTTCTCTCTCTCTTTCTCTCTCACACTTTCTCGTTTTCCTTCTTCTTCTCATAGTCGTCCTTGGCTCGGATTCCACCCTAAGTTTACGCGAGAGGGACCATGAGTTCTGACATTAATAGTCTCGCCACCGGATAAGCCGTTTTTGAAATGACGTTCGAAGGGAATAATACATGGAGGGTCACTTCTCGGCCGCTCGACTCCCCTCTCCCTCCCCCTCCCCCTTATTCTCTCTTTCTGTTTCTCTCGTCCCTTTTCCGTACGAGTCGTTTGAAGTCCTTTCCTTTTCGGGCAAAGTGAAGGACCCTTCAACGAGACTTCCACCCTCCCGGAATCTCTTTCCGTTGTGTACGCGCTCACACTTTGCCGACTTACCGTATATGGATTTAGTTTCGTTCTCATCGTTGTCTTTGTAGTCGGTCCCGTAAGAGCACGCGTTTTCACGTGTCCGTTCGTTCTCGTTCGCAACAACCCTTTCTTCTTTCCTTCTATTTATCTCTCTTTTTCTCGGTCCTTAGTATTCGTCTGTCTGTCTGTCTTTCTTTCTCTCTTTCTCTTTCTTTCCCTCTCTTTTTTTTTTTCACTTCTCAACGTCGCTCCACCATCGCTCATGTCCGTTGCCAGTCTTTTTCTTTAGCTTTCATCTCGTTGACTCCACCATCCGCCTCCGTTAATTGCCTCAATTAAATCTTTGTTACGAGCAATTTGAAGTCGTCCCTTTTTGGAGGTAACAACGCTTTGCCGATAAGACTCGACGCGAGGATTGTTCGTTCTACTTGAGAGAAGAGCATCTTCTCTCGTCGATTGTTAGTTCCCAAAGTCACGAAGTCTATAAGGTTTCTCGAAAATGCCAATTACCGTATAAAGTTCTTAAACTTTATGAGTATATCGTCTCAAATATGACGTGCCTTAATAAAAATCTCGCCATTATTCTAAACTAATATAATTGTAATACAAAAATTTTATAAATAATTTCAAATTACATCTCAGTAGTATTTTCTGGATGTCTAAAACAATGTAAAACTTTAAAAATTGAATATGTTAAGATTTAAGATAAAGAGAAGTTATACAAAAATAAAAATGTGATGTAAATCGTTTCGATTATTTTAATTATACCAAAAGTTATGCCTGGTTAGATGTGATATTCTTATGTGATTAAAATTAAACAAAAAAAAAAGAAAGAAAAGAACTATGAAGGAGATATAGTGGTCTAATATAATAGAAAGTCGTAGTCGGTATACGCAGGTTAGCAAATAAAACGAGATTAATCGTGAATAATGGTCGGCGCAATATTTGCTCGTGATTTATGATTGGTTCTAACCAAGGTGGATTTTCAGTCGGTAGCACAGGTGCTACCTACGCTTTGATATAATATTTCCGAATATTTGACGATATGGTATTTTGATTGACACAACGTCTATCGTCCCGTTTTTTTTTTCAAACGAGTACTCGTTGCTGCTATAGCTGGCCACAAACGGTTCCATGTCTTTCTGATAATTATTAATTATGATAAACGCTTTAGCATCAGCGAACGCACGCGATACAATACATTAAAGAGAGAGAGAAAGAGAGAGAGAGAGAGAAAGAGAAAAAGAGAGAGAGAGAGAAAGACATAGAATCAACGAGGACTCGTCCATCGTTTCGATTTCTCATCGCAAAATCCCCGAAGCACTGTCCATCAGAACGAACGACGTGGTCAACGGCGTAAACTAATCGTTCGCAGGTCATGCTCGTTCACGTGTGTACTCGAAGTATACGTGTGACTACTCGATTGCTCGCACGCGCAAACTCGAGCCGCAAGTGCCACGATGCTCCGTGGAAATTGATTTCTCCTTCGAACGACCGAACGACATTCATCATATTCTTCTTTTTCCTCTAGTTCCCTTATCCTTCTCTTCTTCTTTTCTTTCTTTCTTGTCATCGAACATGTTTTCTCGACGTTGATTGTGCTGACCATTCGTCACTTATTCGTTTAACTTGATTTCGTATTTTTTAAAGAGGGAAAAAGGAATAATTGTTAAGGTAATATAATTTGATATTCTTTCTATGCCAATTTTTGTATGAATGTGTTTCGTTAACAATATTTTAGCACACACACACACACACACACACACAACTTAGCTTTTAAATGAAAATATTTTTATCTCTGAAATAATAAATTGGTATGATATTAAAAGTAAATTTGTTATATTTCTTTCTTATTATATATATATTTTCTATTCTTGAAACAAATTACAAGGAATAATATATCGGTATACTAGTAAACTAGATTTCCTTGCAAACAGATGAGAAATATCGATAAGCAAACTATTCTCTCTGAAGTTAATTAAATTGAAAATATGCTCGGATTAACAATAAGACTGTTCCAATAGTTACCATGCTTCGCGGTTCAAATAAAGAATACCAAACAACTGCAATATATTTTATATGTACAATAAATATCAGTTATAATCGATCGTGTTTGTAACATTGATTCTGTTTTAATTTACATACTACGTTTTGAACTTCAAACATCCTGCATTTCTCGAATGGCGTATTGAATTTTCCAACGAAGCTAGAACTACCACGATAGCTATTTTATGTTCACACGTGCTCTTACATTTACAGATATTTATATATATATATACATTATATATATATAGGTACATTGGTGTACACATATAAGATATACAGAGATATATATACACATCGATGTCGAAGCGAACGACGAAACGAAATATTCGTTTGTATTTTCATTGTCGTAGTCGACCTCGATTTCCTTTGCCGATGGAAAAGCGAAGCGCGAAAGCATGGTTGTTATTTTACGCGCCGCGATCGTCCGACGGTGATAGCGGAAGGAGAACTCGCGTTGCACGTCGTCCATCTTTTAGCTTTATTACTCTTCGGACATCGACCGATCGTTATCGCGCGTATGGTGATAAACCGAAAGTATTTGTTCGGTAAATCGTTCGCGAACCGCCTTCTATGCTCTGACCATAAATATAAGCAAGCCGTTTTTCGTTCTTGCCTTTATTTAACCACCAACTTTTAAGATGATAACGACAATGGAAAAAGAAGAGAGAGAGAGAGAGAGAGAAAAAAGTTTATTATCGTGCAAACATAAAAAGTACACGTTACTATCATTAATTTGCTTAAGCTGATTTCCGAGAATTTATGTAGGTTGGAGATATTTTTAATAGGTTTTTATAATAGATATCAAGTTTACTGATAATTGTTTATTAATGATTCTATGATTAGAAATAGAATTATTTCTTCTAAAGTACATGGATTTTCTAAGATGACATCTGTTAAAACCATATTGGTATGTTATTCATTTGATGATATGAGTCGAGTTCAGATAATTCGTACAAGTATTAAAAAAGAATAAGTTTTGCACTTTATTCGTAAATTGTTTTTAGAATTCTAGTAAATGAACATTACCCACCAGAGATATCTGTCGAAATAATGTACACTTTTATGCTATCTCTCATCTAGACTATCTATATAATTTCTTCATGCATGTTTGACATATAGGAAAATCAATAAAAAAAAAAATACTTTTAAAGAGATACGAAACATAAAAAGAATCATTTGATAGTAATCTATTCAATTAATTGATCAAATTAACGATAATTGCAGAAATGAATTAGAATCTAATTCATTGGCTTATAAAATAGAAATACTAAGCATCATTTCTCATGAGAATAACGTCAGTGAAAATTAATAGCGTGTTAGAACGACACTTTAAAAAACTGATATCGATAGAAAATAGTTTCCTCGTCTATTATAATATTAAATAACGTTTAGTCCATTTTCCATCGTCTCTAGGTCGATGAAAATAATAGATTAATTCGTTAGCTTATAGAACGTACCTTCCATTATGCATCTTGCATTTTCCATCGTGGTAGAAAATGTGTTAGGAAGCCTTTCATGTCGCGTGTCCAAGAAAAATAACTCTTCGTGGTGGCTTCGTTGTTGGCTTGGAAAAGCTAGCTACCTATCTTGATGCTCGAGATTGTCTTTTTTACGAACTTCGTAAGACTTCGTTAGTGTTCGAAAGCACGAGCAGTACTTTTTCTTTAGTAAATTTAAGAGGATAGAATCAATTTTATTTATTCACAAGCCAACCTTTCTGTTTTTGGTAAAAGAAAGAAAGAGGGAAAAAGGAATATGTTCTCATCGTTTTGAAATAACTTCGAAGATATCAAAAATGACGCTCGTGCTAAGAATTGAAAGAGAAGAAATATCGAAAGAAATTTAATGTCCCTCTCTCTCTTTCTCTTTCTCTATTCCTCGTTCCCTTCAAATCGTTTTCTTTTTCTATTCTTCTGAGCAAGGCAATCTGCCACATTTTCCGGCTATCGATTTTTCAGGTTTTTGTAAATTAGCTAGACTGCGGTAGCTCTCGGAAAAGCATGCTAATTTTTTTTCTCCTACAGCGAGTTGCCCTTAGATTCCAGCCACGTATTCGGCCGCGGTTGCGCCACGCTAACGAATTGAAAACTGGTAATTAAAGTTACCGTAAGTCCTGATCGTGCCGCCACGACTTCCCAATCGACTAAGAAGACGACGACGACGACGATGACGACGGTTTTCTCCTTCCGTGTCTTCGATTATCGATACTACTTTTTTTTTTTAATTTCCTTTTTAAAATGTTCGACGAATGTGCGCGTATGGTATTTTACTTGTATTTTAAGGTACAAAGATCTTAAAGGTTCTTATGTTAAAGGAACAAATAAATTATTTATCTCTTTTGTAAAGTATTAAATTTTCATTTCACGATTCATTAATTAAATTTTATTTTAAACACATTTCATAAGATCATATATCTTGGTTAAAACAATAAATTAAGTTACATATTTTTTTTATTATCTACTTAGAAAATTTATAATATACAGTTTTCTTTTTCTCTCTTTCTCTCTCTCTCCCTCTTCTTCAAGCAAGCGTCAGGATTGCTCCAGAGTAACGTCAGGGTAAATAATTGCATACTATCAGATATCCCCTCTCTTTAACAAATAAATTACCATATATTATCCTCTTACAGAACTTATAATATATAACATTTTTGTGTTCTTTCTTTATTTTTCTTGGTCTTTTTCGCACGCAAGAGAAGGTTTTCCCTTAAATTTCTCTAAAGGAGAATTAAGTCGAGATTTTACCACAACCTTGATTATATTTTATCCATGTCTCGAACTCTCTCGAAACCTTGAAACGTAATACTTGTACTATAGTTGTGTCCGACACGGCGCCAAGGATTGGTAAGAAACTTATAATTAGCGAGGTACCTCGAGGTGCGTTACTACCAGACGCGTATGACTAACGTACGATTTCTCCTAGCAATATCATAGCTCAACCAATCCTTTCTATAAAGGATCATTAAATTTCTTTCTTTCCTTCAAGGATATACGAGGTTCTCTTATTAACACAGAAAATTCGTACCAGCACGTACCTCCTTGGAATTTTGATGGAACTTTAAAATCTTATTGTCAATAATTTGTGACACTCAAATATATGAACTAAGAAATTGTTTTTAATAATTTGCTGAAACTAGTTTTTATCTTTATTTTTTTTTTTTTTCATTTTAAATGAATGAAATTTAGAAGGGAAAGTTTATTGTAATAAGATCATATAAAAATTTCGTATATTTTTAAAGAGCAAGAGAAGCCTGAAAATGGATCTTTCGAATAAAGGTCGAAGAAGGGTCAGGAGGTAACAATAATCTCGAATTAATCCGATAGGATGGGAAGGAATGTTAATTGATAGCCTTAATTATAACGCCCTACGAACTTACGGATCGAGGGTGTGCCACTTACCAGGCTACACAAAGTTATGTTGCTCGTTGAAAAGCGTGCTTAAAGTTCTTGAAGTATACTGAAAGGAGTGCTTAACCGCTAGTTCAACGAGCAAATCTGAAATGCGAAGAAAGAGAAGACTAAAGGAGCTGAAAGGAGATAGGGAAAGATAGCGAATAAGAGAGGGAGAAAGAAAAAGAAATAAAGAGTGGGAAGAAAGAAAAAAAAAGCAAGAAGAAAGGAGAAGGAAAAGCTAAGTATACGAGTCAAAGAAAAAGATTCTTTCTTATCCACTTTCTTCCAAGTTCGTTGAAGATTTTAAAGGGTCACGTATTCGGTCGGAAGATCGTCCCCTCCCCTCCTTCACCCCTTAAGTCTAATTGTTACTTAGTTTTAATTGCTACGAGTTGCATTATGCATAAGTAGTCCTCCTCCCTTCTCCATTCCTCCCTTTGACGAGCCTCCTCGAAAGAACGATCGTGTATCTTCGCGCGACCCCGCGAGTTTTACGAGAACGCGTGGATTAAATTGAATTAATTTTCTCCCTTCTTACCAGAGCCGCGAAATGAAAAGAGAGAAAGAAAAAGGGGGAGAGAAAAAAAGAAAACGGGTTGCTGTAAGAGGAGGATTCGTAATTAATTACAGGCTCACGCAAGACGTTCGATAAATGAATCCTTTTGAACTGCTAGGGATGAAGGAGAGATAGGGAGGGAGGATATCTTCTCGTGTGCAAACATTTTATTGTTATTGCAAGTTTTCGATCGTGACAGATCTATGAGGAAGGAAAGAAAATTATTTGAGATATTAGAGAAATTTCTCAAAAAATCTCTAAGCTAGAAGTGGTTGATGTTACACGTGAAGATTTCTTAACGAAAGAAAAAAAAACAGAATATATTTAGTACGTGGGCATATAAATAAGCATTGATGTACTCATATATGTACGTATATATGTGACTACATACTTGCATATATCGACTGCGAGTTTGTTCGTTGGTTTGTAGGATGAAAAGGAAAAGGAGGAGGAGCAGGAGGAGAAGGAACAAACCGGAGCGAGAATGCGAATTTGTACTTCCCTGCTGGTCCTATCTGCTTATCGATAGATTTGAAAGTCATGGCGCCGCGGTCATTTGAATTTCAGATGCGAGATCGGGAGCAATATGACAACCTTAGTCGCGTGGTTTACCTTCTAGGCTTACCGTTCGTACCTAAGCTATAAGCTCAGACCTGCTACTGTTGAAAGAGTAAAAAAGTAAAAGAGAAAGCAAAAAAAAAAAAAAGAAATGAAGGGAAAGAGAAAAAAGAAGGACATGAACTAAAGTAGAGGCTGTCGTAGATTAATATACTTTTTGCCATTCTCCGGGAGCGGGAAAAAAATTTGAAAAAGAAGGGTCGTATATATGTAAGTACTTACATCATTCACACTGATTCGTATAATGACTACGAAAGTTCGTTGGATGTTCCTTGATGAAATCAAGTATAGTTCGATTAAGGAAGACCAAAAGAGAAGATGAGAAAGAGGGACAGAAAGGGAGAGAGAGAAAGAGAAGAAAAATAACGAGTAAGAAAAGAAAGAATGATCGAGGAGGTAAGAGCATGCACAAAAGGAGGATTTTGCATGTCTGATTACTTACGGTAAAAGGTCTTTGTGACTTGGATGAAATTTTTTCGACGAAAAACCATTCAACTTCATAGAATAGTTCTATCGAACGATCGAAGCCACGTTCTCAGCTTCAATCGTTTCTTTTACCTCGCACCTTCACCGAAAGCTTTTTACTACACAAATACTTTTTAACCTAGAAATGGGTTCATTATGATCTTTCTATTTTTTTAACTTTTTTATATTCTTTTTTTTCTGATTCACCGATGATAGATTAGGTACGTTTTGAGATGTAATAATAGTCTATTTTCAAGCTTCAAATGCTCATTATCTATCAATTCGATCTAATATATTATAGATATATTCTCATTTCGATTAAAGTCTCCTTATCAGGCCAAAATTATCATTTGGTGTTTCGTTATATAAAGTAGAAAAATCATATTTTTCAAAAAGATAAACTCAATATTCATAAACAAGGAAGAAAGTTAGGGAAGCGTAAGAAAATATATACAGGTAATGTGCTTTTTCACTCCGCCTATATCGAGTAATACGAATAAGCCGTGCCATAACGTCGGTACCGCAAAAGGTTGTGCGCGGTAGTCTTTCTTTTGTTAAACTCCGCTCGATGGAAAGGAGAAGGGTGAGGAGAGGTAGAACGAGAAAAAGGCGTCAGCCGTGAGAGGGCACATCAGTGGGAGCCATGAAATAATAATGGTATATATAAAGTGTAATTTAGCTAAACGTATGCAGCGTTGTATTGAAGCTCCACTGCGATCTCAGGGCCGTGCCTAGTCTTTGCCAACTTATATTTCATATGATATTTTCTTCATCCGACTTCCCCTATCCCTCATCAAACAAGAATTCTTCGATTATTCGAAACAGATATCCTTTCAATATCTTTTTTCACATTTTTTTTTCTTCATTTTTGATTCGCTCCGATCAATTGAGAATAGTAAGTGTAAGTAATAAAATAACGAGATATCTTGAATAAATATTTTTATTTTTGATATATATACCTAATTGAATTCACATGTAGTAAAATTACGCAATAGATGAATGTATTTAAATCGTAGATATTCATGATAATTTTATCGAACACAATAGGTAACTTATAGATTAGTCTTACATTAGTGTTTGCGAATGTAATTAACCGATCGTTCGATTCATCGAAAGACAAACATGAAGTATCTATCCTTTCACGAATCGAATATCCGCATAGTTCTTACATTAGTCGAAGGTTTGGTTGGAATATCCATACAGGGGCAAAACGTATCCCGAAGACAATAGCCTTGGATATAATGCGATCGTAAATCCTATTATCTTCGAGGACGCAATTTGTCGCTTCTTTAATCGTAACCAAGGACGATACAATCCTTGATTCTAAAAAGAATACGATCATTCTCTAGATCATATATCTATTAAACATTTAATATTAATAATTGAAATTTATTTGATCGTGTTTAGATTGTAAAAGTTATTGAACGTTTTCTATTTTTCATTGTGTAGTATCTCATAAACATCATCGATATAATAAAGAAAATGAAAAGAATGTAAGAGATAAAACGAATAAATAATTTTAGTTTTATAAATCAAAGAAAAGATATAAACACGTACGAGTGATCTAATGTAAGATAAATACGTACCGATGTAATAGTGATTAGGATGGGAAATTTGGAGGTGCCCCTCGTGTAGTGACATTTTTGAAATTCTACAGGCCCATCCCTGAGTTATGCCACGAGATGGATAGCTCGGGGCCCGCGGTGAGTAAATTACAAGGTAAGACGGAACGCCAAGTCCCTCCTTGCTTCTCCAGTCGGTCTCTTACCTCCTATCCCTTCCTCTAAAAGTCTCTCACTCTCCTTGGTCGTTCCTCCCCTTTCCTCTTGGATCTTCTTTGCTTCTTCCCTACAGCACCTTTTACCACCATCGACTTCTCTCGATCGCATTGGGCCCTTTTGGGCTGAACATCCCACGAACGTCCAACACTTTCGGCTTGGCTATGATACACCTTTGACGTGGCTACCGTATTGCGAGATCTTCTCTTCTCTTCTTCCCCCTTTTCCTTCTCTTTTTTTTTCCTTTTACGTCTCCCTTCGTCCCTCAGCATCCTAATAAACCTTCTTTTACTTCCTTTCTACCTCGCAACGTTCCTCTATCCTTTTTCTTCTTCCTTGTCGATTCCGTGCCTACTTCTTTTATTCTTTATCGATATCTTCTTCCCTTGCTTTTGTTCTCCTTCTCTTTTACTTTTTCTTGGTTTTTTTTAATTTTTTTCTTTCTTTCTTTCTTTCTCTCTTTCTTTTTTTCTTTCTTTCTTTCTTTCTTTTTTTCTTTCTTTCTTTTTCCTCCTTCTGTCGTCTTCGAAACCTTAACCAGTCGCTGCTATTTCTGCCAAACCTTTTTTGGTTGCCCACGCAACGCCTTCGGTATCGACGAATTCTTTTGTATCGAACGAGTCTTTTACAAACGAAGATATTTTATCTTTGAAAGATCGATACATTTTTTTTTGAAAATAAAAAATATATTGATCATTTTAGATCGTTTGACTAGGTGAAAATTACTTTTTATAATTGATCTCCACTATGCTATTCGCAAAAGAGTAAATAGAAAAGTTAAATGGAACATGCGTATTATATATGTATCGGATTTTGATGAACCTTCAATGGCCGACGATAATGATATTTTAGTCATCCAGCCGAAAAAGATTGAATGGTTCCATACGTGTCCAACGTCCGAGAAAAATAACATTTTATAACAGTTAATGGTATTTCATGTAATACAAACGATGAATACAATGTTACAACGATTCTCGTGTATTCTGAATTTGAAGCATCAATTTTTAGGGCACTCCCTTCTATAGCGATTTGAATCCTTAAATTGAATTCTCTTTTAATTATCGTTATCGCATAAGTTTGGGCTTTATTGTAATGTATGCTGCTTAATTTATAATATCTATTTTTACATATTAATTTTGTATTTATAAATATCAATTCAAGTTTTGATCTAATACTTTTAAAAAAGGGAATAAAAGATTTCGATAATAGACGAATGATTCCGATTCGTTACTGACAACATATGGGAACGTAAATGGTAACACAAAATTCGTGTGACACGTGCGTGGAAAATTGCGCGTTTAGGATCGAATCGAAGGGGAAATTGTAATAGTCATTTATATCGTGACCATTTCAATAAAGCGTTATGCGATTTGGTAAGGCGACGAGAGATATCTTCATAATCCTTATTCTAGAAATCTATTTTGTGACTCACTATAAACGATTCGTTACATACGATCAGGTTATATATTATTGAAATAAAAGAAACTGAATTGAAAATCATTCTTAATTATAAATATTCTCACTCTTCTTGTATTGTTTGTATATAAACAGAACTTATTAATTAGTATAGTTTTATTTTTTCATTATTCAAATGAGAGATTCACGATGAAAGAAATAAAAAATAACACCATTGAGTGCCCGTTTCGGTTGTCTCTCATGATTGCGAGAAAATTGTCTACCATTTTTGATAAGGCCGTTCAAACCTGTTCCTTTAAGGTATTTCAGCATGTCTATCAAGTGGAAGACGGATCGATATATATATCAACTTTCTTGTTTCGCACGACTTAAGTATCGTGTAATGATGAACAGAAAAACTGTCTTGCGTGAAATGTACATTTTTCTTTCTTTTTATAACATCCTGGAGTTTCGCAAAACAATCCAAAGTTCTTCATTTTTATTTTTTGATCTCATAGAAATATGTATATAAATACATTTATACAAAAAATATATGTATATAAAAAAAGTAAATTAAGAAGATGAACAATTTTGTTTTGAAAAAATAAACGAAAATAATTTCAAGAATTGTTAATTAATTTTTCGAGGATTACTTAAGAAATGAATTTTATTTTCTTATTTTTGTTATATATATATATATATATATCAAAAAAGAACAAAGAGGGTCACAAGGGGAAGATCTCGCGCAAAAGCCGCACGTGCCGTGAACGACGAGAAAAGAACGTTATTACGCTTTGACGTAGCTCGACGCGATATTACCACGTTCAACCTTTAATCGACGAATGTAGCCGGCGTTTACATCTGTACGTGAGCGGCTTACAACGCTGCGCCCATTCGCGAGTCGCAAATTCCGATTGCTCGTTCGACGGTTCAACGACGTAGCAACGAATGAGCTGCCGAGTTAGTTGCATCGTTTGCTTTCATCAACATTTATATATGCATACATATATTATATTAATATACGAGCATTGAAATCGATATCGCTTGGGAGGAAAATTGATGTCCTTTTAAACATAAGATCATAAGTTCTTCCGATAAAGTTAAGTGTTTTTCTTGAATCCCAGAGCCGGTAAAAAATTTGTACAATTTTCGAATTCTTTTTCGGAATTTCTATTGGTGTTCGCTTATTATTGACTCTTTAAATTCACAACTTCTCTTTTAGTTAAAAATCGTCAAGCCTTCTTTCCTAGAATGATTGAAAATTTCTACGAAGCATTTAACAAGTCTTCCTCCACCACTGCCACCTCCTCCTTCACCTTTACGACCGTAAAGAGGTAATCATTTTTCGAGATATCGATTTTATTCTGAAAGCCTCGGTGAAATATTGAAATGGTCTTCGTTCAAGCTTCGGATCGAACTATATACGTTCTATCGTTGGGCCATCCTTAATTACGCGAAAGATTAAATTGAATTCTTGTAAAACCTATTAACGAAGTGGATTGGGATCGAATCGTATCTATGACATTCGCATAGTTCGATTCACAGCTGCAGAATTTCTAGCTCCTCCGATCGAAGCTTCTGAAATTCCAAGGATTTCTCTCGGCTGGCTTCATCGTGTCGGATTAAATCAGTTATTCGTTTATGAGTCATCTCCTATTCCTTTCTATCTTTTTCTCTCTCACTCTTGTGTAAACTTAAGTTTCGTGCTTCGGTAGAAATCAAAACTACAAGTTCTCAAAAGTATCGAAAGGAGACCGAAAGAAAGACGAGGACGAGGATGAGTAAGGCGACGTGTGTCCGTACAAAGAGACGTAAGAACTATGCTCTTTTCGTTTTAAAAAGAGAGAGAGAGAGAAAAAGAAAAAAAGAGTAAATTTGAAAAAGGGTGGCCTCTTGAAGAGGCAGGGCCAGTTCAAGGATAATTCTGTATCGTAAATTCATCAGTATTATGTCCGATTAGCATACCAGCCGGGTCACGGTTCATTGTCGCCTTCGAGTACCTATCATCCCTTTTACAGGGATTTAAAGATATACCTCCGTCTTCTCGGCTGACTCTGCTTGACTTAACCTCAAGACTGCGTTTGCTATAGAATTTATGTCGTGAGAAGAGAAAATAAGAAATATAGAAAGTGAAACGAAGAAAAAGTAATAATATCTTATTACTATTACTATTATTGTAAAAATAATTAAATATAAGTTTTTTTTATTTTATTATCGGTAAATTATGTATTACTACACGAAACTATACTTTTTTAACAAAAGATACTAACTTCTTCATTCTACCTATTCAAAGGCGTGCGAACATTTGTTTACACCTGTTTATGTACACCCACAGAACGCTATCTACAGGATTACACTCTCCTTCTTACAATATATATATCTTTTTTCGAGATATCGATTTTATATATATTAATATATAAATATAAATCTACATACTTTATACTAAGCAATTATAATTACTAATATGTGAATAAAAATAATTGCAAATAAAAATAACAGGACAAATTTAATATGAAAATAAAAAATAAAAAAGTAATATGACATATGTATGTCTTGTTATATTAAAAAAAAAAAAATACATTGTAATTCGAAATTTGTTGGATATAGTGATGTCATTTATTATTGAACAATTCGATACAAAATTCCATTCAAGTGCCAAGAGGGCTTTTGCCAATTTTCGATCAAAAGTAGAAAAGGAGAAAAATATTACAAATGGAAGTTTAACCACGATGCATGGGATATGCGTCGTGCCTTATGCCAATGGCTTATGGCTTATGGAAACGCATGGTCGCTCGCGCGAGACACATCATAAAATTCCGTCGCGTCAGCGTGATATCACGAGGATACACCCAGGAGAATGATCCTTCGAGGTTTCGAAGCTCTGGAAAAATCATGCTTTGTCGAATGGGATAAAGTATAAGTTAAAGTATCTATTCGTATGTGTTTCTCGATTAGTCACGTTCATCGATTATTATTGTTCGATATGTATAGAATCTTCTTCTTCTACTTATATGTGGTTTTACTATATGTAAAGAATAAAAAAAATGAAGGACAAAGAATAAATAATAAGAGACGTATCGTCCGAAAACGTCTCTCTCCTCGATATGTAATTCGACGGAATCAAGTCGGACGTTGAAATACGCTTGCAAAATTACGCGTCGTCATCTCGGCGAGAAAAGGCGATAACCATCTTTTTCGATTAGTCACGGTTACACCACTTAAAGTAATGATCGATGACGATTTTGTTGGTGATTCGATGGTTTCCTTTTTTTTTGGGTTATCACATCAACGAGTACTTTTGTGAGGGTTACGAAACGAAAGAGAGAAATAAAGAGAGGGGGAGAAAGAAACAGAAAGAAAAGCACATACACGTACTTACACATACAGAGAGATAGAGTCAAAGCAGAGATAGAAAAAAGAAGAAAATAAAAAAAAAGAAATTGAATCTTTGTGACGGGGACGCAGCTGGCACGGATCAAGAAGCAAAAGTATTTAATATCTTCATCCTGAGAGCGATTGTACGCACTGTCCTGCAACGGAGACGGTTATGACCGCGTTTCGAAGCTTTCAATTACGTTCTCAGCACTTTGTAACTGGCAGGCACCGTCGAGCCTTTCTTTCTACTAGGATGCCTTTCCTCCTGTCAAAATGAAAAAGAAACTCGGTGTTGCGTGAAGCGGAAAGGCTCTCTCGAATCTCCGACTTCCGTAGGTACTCGTGGTTTTTTATTTATTTTATTCCGGAAGGGATTGCTACGCAGGCGTCGAGCTGTTAATACGCTGATAGATACAAGCTGTTAAAATAATCGTGTGATTTCTTCAAAAACGTGTTCAATATTGGTAGAATTATTTTTTACATCAACAATGTTTTATATTTAATTTTATATTTTTTTAGCATTTTTTATATTTATATTAATTTATAATAACCTTTATTGTGATGTTATTGACTAGACGTGATCGTGTAAATAATAATGGAGTTTGATTGAGTTAACAGGTATTACAATATTGACATTATCGATAATTAGATTATACGTATTGCTGATAGATATGTAAGCCCTAGTTATATTAGAAATTATAAGATTATTCTATCTTGATTAGTTTTTTAGAATTACACCTGCGAATATAAAGCGAATTATCTCGTATTTTTTAGTTAGGACGATTTTTCCAATCTTTTTCCTGAGGCAAAAATCCTATTAAATCCATTTAATCGTCGAAAACAAATTACGTTATCGGATATCTAAGCGCGTTTGTCCGCAATAATTGGGAATTATCGATTTACACGTATCCACTAATTTCTCATATACGTTAATTAGCAATTTTTGAAAGGATAAAAACAAATAATAGCTTTAACGATATCGTCGTTTACATTCTCTTTGTCATCTGCTTTCTTCCTACCGTTTGCTAGGTAAACATAGTTTGGTTGATAAACGTTAGGGTTATTGCGAGGGTTGCCAATAAAATAGTTGTTCCAAGGGAATGAATGGCTCCGGTCGGAAAGTTAACTACCCCTCTTGAGTACCCCCTCCGCGGAAACTATCAGCGAACAATTCTGAGCAAGCTAGGAATGGTACCCACGGGAAGTGGTGCGAAGTATAACGTTAGAAGGAAAGAGCAGCCACGTCTCCGTCTCGTGGTGCTCTTCGAGATCGAAAGGAAAAAGAGAAGAGAGAGAAAGAGAGATAAAGAGAGAGAGAGAGAGAGAGAAGAGAGCTCAAGGGGGAGGGAGGTGAGATGAAATAGAAAGAGACAGAGGCGGAGAAAGAGAATAAGGAGGAAGATAGTTGCTGGAGGGTCGCACGAGCCCTATTATCGGAAAATTAAAGGCAGTAACTCATCTCGAAGCGACTTCTATTGGACTTTCCCTGAGCAGGACGGTCGATATTACTTTCGATATGAACGAGCCACTAAATTAATATCCACAATGCACTGGCAATTACGAACGGCCTTTACGATCTCAGACGTAGTGAGGTAGAGCATGCAGCCGTTCGGTGCCAGCCAGCCAACCAAAGTACCACGAGACGTCAGGAAAGCCGAAGTGTAGAGCAAATGGCTCGAGCATATGCGATATTCAGGGCGTACTCAAGGGTCCGTTCATCAAGCAACGTTCCAGGTTGATGCTGAGTTAGTGCACCGTGTCCGGAAAAACCTCATTTCCTGCACTCTCCCTTTTCTCTCTCTTTTTTCTTGTTCCTCCCTTTTTTCTCGCATCTTCTCTTAGGTGCGTCTATTATTTTCTAAATAAAAAATAGGGAGGGAATTCTCTTTTACACACACTTGTAGATACGGTATTTACTTTATAAGATAAAGGCGGTATCTATCATCGAAATTTTCTTCATTTCATCCTTTATTTTGGAAATTATAAAAGATCTTGCTTGTGTTGTTTTTCGTTCTTGCCATCGACGTGATTATTTCTTTCCCATTATTTTTCCTGCTTTTGTTTGAACGAGAACAATGGAGGGAAGTCGTGCATAGATGTCATTTGAACTTATCACCCGAGTTCCGAGAGGAAAAAAATCGAGAGAGAAAGAGAGAAAAAGTGAGGGARAAAGAGAGAGAGAGAGAGAAATGTCATTAGACGTTTTCCTCGTATGCTTCGAGTTTCTAAGCTTGTATGAGAGCGGTAGACCGACGCGGTAGGTGTTTTAGGTTGTTAGTACGAGGGCATAAATATGTAGGGGTCTTACCCCGAGTGTTTCGTAAAAGGGCAACCTTCGTGACGCGTTAACGTTCGCCGCCCTTCGTGGTCACCAGTGGAACGCACGTTCGACCTCTCGAAAGGCATTGAGGGTCGTTACGACTGTCGCCGACTGTTCGTTCGCTTACTCGTTCGTTCATTCGTTCGTTTACTCGTTCACTCATTCTCTCACTCGCTCGATCGACCACTTACCAGGCGTGTTTAATTTGACGATTTTGTGAGTTTCGCTTGATTGAACGAAAAACAAGATCGCACTTAACGAAGGACCGACCACTCGTTAGATGATTTTTTGTCTCTTTACAAAATCGATAAACCTGACGGAAAAGTATGCTTAAGAAAAAACCATACTTTTGCACGCTCCAATGGAAGAACTTCTACTTTCCTTTCCATCTTCTCCACTGAGAGACCGTACGATATTTACTATTAATCAATTTGTTCTTCTGCTATTAAAGTTCACTTTATATTTAAAAACCAAAATTGTACAGTTTTTTCGAAGTACATCTATGCCAAATTGTGGGAGTTGTCTTCTTTCATTTTACACGAACAGCAGGTAAAAGCAAAAACCTCATGCTGTCTGAGGAACGTCAGTTACCAACCTGTAATAAAATAAAGTATTTTTAAGAACGTTTCTGAAGTTTGTTCATCATAATAGTACTATTATTATATTGTAAAGAAATAATTTGCAATAAAATCTATCTGGTTAATATCAGATAAATTCAAATTACAATTTACAACATAATATATAATAAAATCTAATAGCGTCATTAAATATTGTTCGAGTATCTCACAGCGACTTGCAATCACAAGTAAAACTTATCTTCTTATGTTTACATTTATTTTTCCTCATTAATACTAAAGATCGAAAAAATTAATAATTCGAGAACGTAGTTGTTGACTTCTACAAGTTGCCAGGTTGAAAATGTGGGATTAAATAACTTATTTTCAATGAAAACACCAGAATGCTACTGCTGTACCAGTCGATGGTGTATGTTTATTGCAGATAACGAACGGAATCTCGGAGATTTCTTTCCGTATTATTTCGAAATCAATAGCATCTAAAGCAAACAGTCGTCGAATGTGGAATCGTCGTTTTCGTGCTTTTTGACACCCAAACAAGCGAGTTCTCGAGGAATGCCAAGGATTTCTCTCTTTTTTCTTCCTTTTTTCTTGTTTTCTCTCTTTGAAATATCGTGCATTTTCATTTCCCCTCATCAGCGAGAACTTTAGAATGTTGTAGAAGCAATTGCGAAATTCCTTGAGCTTCCAGGGTTGCATCGTTGAATGGCTGAAGTCTTGAAAATACCTGAAAAGCATCTCGTTTTTCCTGTACCGTTTTCCTTATCCAACGTTCGTTGTAATTCTTCTTTGTGTTTCCGTAAAGCATCATTTCGTACTACTTTACCAACAAACATAACTTATGCAAACGAACATCTCATCTTCACCTACGACAACAATTATTTAGATTGCAAAAAAGTTTTAAATTCGACTAGTAAATTGAAATGCTATTTTTTAGGTGTTTCAACAAAATTGGGTCGACGAAAATGAAGGATAACGTTGGATGGACCTTGTTCTATTTTCCTATTTTTACCAAGCGAGATATCAAAAAGTGATATCGATTTAAGAACAAGGTTACATCAGACTAAACCAAAACTCTTTCGGATTAGTAGAATGGGATTGGCGACACAGCGTTACGTCCTCCTCTTCTTCCTATTGCTCTGACTTCTGCAAGCACGTGGAGGAATAGGCAAGTCAGACTAATGGTCATGGAATCGCATCAACGAAAATATATTTTCAAGTTGCAGTTGGGGTGAGGCCAATTACGCGTAATTCAGTTCCGCGGAGTCGTCTCGCGTTTGTTACGGTTCTTCGTGTTCTCTCTCCCTCTCTCTTTCTCTCTTAATCTCTTTCCCTCGATCTCTTCACCCCTTTTGGTTCAACACCGACGGGTCGACTCATGCTTCCTAATCGTTTTAACTTACGTACACATGTGCAAGGGCTTGTGCTTGGAAAATCGTTAAAACCACTACGAGATCTTTGCTTTTTAAGTAATAAATAGTAGAGATAATTGATAGAATCCTATACATTGTCGTATCATTTATTATTAACTAGTCATAAAAATTGTTATAATTTATCTATATTTTTATATGTGAAAATTCAGTGTCACATTATTGGTTTCCAATAAACTTCGAAACTACTGAATCGATCTTTATGAAATTTTTTTTATTTTATTTGATTTTTTTCAACATAGGATATAGGATAATTTTTATCGAGATTATTATTATTTTGAAGTGAAAACTTCTTTAGAATGGGTGTGATTTGAAAAAATGTAACGAAGCCTTCGTAACGGACGCTGTAGTAGGGGGAAACGGACGTTGTAGTAGTGAAAAAGAGAAAAAGAGACAAACATATAGGATTGAGTCTGCAAGAGAATGAGACAGAATATAGCTGTACAGTTTTTCCTATTCTCGGTCTTTGATTCGTGGTCCCCACTCCTGGCTACTAAGCTTTGTATGTGTGTGTTGTGTGTGTTGTGTCAAAACAAAGGCAAGCTCTGTTCGTGGCTTAATGTTGCTACGTCAGAGCGTTGCTATAGTAACCATCAACGGTTTTTCACAAACAACTAAACCATACTTTGTCCGTTCGTTACAAAAAAAATGTCTTTCTATTTCTCCATTGAACGTCTTCGACGATACATCTAAGACAATCTGTGAAGAAATAACAAAACAAGCGATTAAGAGTTGACGAAATTCTATAACAAGCGACTAAGAGTTGTCGAAATTCGACAAAGAAGGCTAAGTACCACACTATCATTTATATTTATTTTTATTATTATAATTATTATAATTATAAATAAGATTTCGTCGTTGCATTTGTATATAGGCGAAGTCAAAGTAAGGTAAGCTACGTGTTCTATATTTGCTTGGACAACATTCAATTTTTATTTAATATTTCTAATATATAAACTAGGGTTTTTAAGGAAGGGAAACTTTTCTATAACAAATAAATAAGGTTTTATTATCCCATCTATTAGGTTCGATCACGTGTTTTATTTCTTATTGTAATTTCTCTCATTTTCCCCTTATCATAGCTTTTCGTTTAGGCCAGAAGACTTTTTTTTATATATATATATTTATCTAACAATATAAAAAATGCCATCAACCAAAGACAAAAAGTCTGAAATTAAGGAGAAAAACACGATAAGGAAGATTCCAAAGAGTTCAACGGAACGTGTTCGTGCATTTCGTGCACGGCAGAAGGCGTTATTAAATGTGCAAAATAATATCACTAATGTGGGTAATAATGCGTCCCTTGTTAGAAATAGTGAAAACGATCATCGTAAGTCATTAAATAGCTTTCAATCAATATATTTCTTTCTTAATCTTATAATATATATATATATATTATATTTATATATTTATATTAGAAATATATATGAAGAAATTATATTTAAAATACAAAATCTTAAGCATTAAGTTTATTTCTTGAATCTGTTAACGACTCATATAAAGATATGTATAATCAACAAATTATAATTTGAACGAAATGGATAATGATGAATTTAGGAACAACCATACGATAAACATTGATGCGATTTCCCCTTTTTAACAATCCTCTGTCTTAATCAAGATATCGTCATTTGACGGGCACACGTCATCGAGGAAAAATGAACGACCAGACGACTCAGCCAACGATCTCATTAAATATTCACCGTGCGACATTAGGGTCCTACCAGGAGTAAAGTCGCAACGTCGATTCGGGTGTCGATTCGACCGTCGTTTCCACATATTGCAGGCGGTACGTCTAGACTAATGTCGATATATAGCAAGAGAAAAAGAGAGAGAGACAGAGAGAGAGAGAGAGAGAAAGAGAGTGATGCCGGGATACTACGTGTTTGCGTTCACACGACTGCATATGCGAACGATCTCACCGATTCGTCATGATCACGGGCGTGTCCGCAGGATCGAACTTTACCATTGTCCTCCCAGCATAGTATCGACTGTGCGTTCGTTCCCTTGATTAAATCTATTTTGGGTAATCGACGGTATAAGAAGGATGACCGTAGTGTAGGTTGGTTTGGGCTGTCTTGCGAACCGAGAAAATACGAGCTCACTTTTCCTATATATTTTATCCGAGGTCTGCAAATTTTTACCAGTATTTCATGTCGACGATCATTGTTATAACGCATAATGTTAGGGACACCTACGCGTCTAATCGACCATACGACCTTCCTTCTTATTCCCCTTACCCTTTTCTCTCTATCCCTCACACTTTCTGTGAGATTAATTTGCCTAGGAACAAAGAAGCAACATCTCATCGTACTTCATTTCTGACAGCAGCCCATAATAAACGTTTATACGTTATCGTACAAGCATATTGCTTTTCACGCTTGAAATTGTATTTCTTTTATATCCTCTTTCAGTTCCAATTATTTGATCTGGGAATGGTTTCTACGATCTCACGTCGTTCGAAGTAACTTCGTTTATATTTGATCTTAAGCTCGTTAAATCCAAACGTCCAGTATGTATACTTTCAAACAAGTCTCGATACCTATGTACCTGTGTAGATCGATCCTTTCTCCGATCGTACGAGATCTCCTGATCGAATTGTCATTAAATGGTAATAGCACTAAAACCTGTGACCCGATAGTAGCGACAGTAGCGCTTTGAATCTTGTAGGGGAAGACGAAAGAAGGCAATGGATTTGGGGTATCGGGATCATTGCAGGGCATCTCTCTGCAGTAAAGTTACGACTCTCTCGTCGTAGGGATACAAATGTGCGATGAGCCCATGCTGCAATTAGATCCTCCTGTATAACCCGTCGGTTACGTCGATCTCCGATCACGACCTATCTACCTAGACCTACCTGCCTAGGTATGTACACGTGTACAGTCTAACGCAAACGATATATCGTTAATTTCACGAATTCTTCACAAATATGAACGATTCTTTTCTTCTTTTTCTTTTTTTTTTACAAACATTTGATTTAAAATTTGATAAATTTGTTATGAAAAAGAAAAATATTGTTAATTCATTCGTAACGACAAGTTTATCATTATTTGTATTTAACGATCTTCTCTCATCGGATAGAATCATTGCATCGGACTGTACAAAGTGACGTCTATGAACGCAGTGCACCGGTGAGTAGAGTTCTGCGTCTACCAGCTCGGAGGAGGACGACGACGAGCTTCGAATGCGAGCACCGATGTTCTATACTCGGCTGACATGTGCCGTAAGCCGATCGTTCCTACGATCCCGCAGGACCATTATCGCGTGTACATACGTAAACCTTGTAGGAGAGCGTACACGGAGCAAGGTAGTAGCGGGTATGTTTGCGCGCGAGCGCACACCTCTCATCCTTCCACGCATCCAAGTACCACAATGTATAGGACGTTCGTAATTACAGTTGCTGCTTTAACGCGTACCGCTATACGTAGCTTCTATAGTTCGCAGTAGAAATTTCTAGTAGTTTTACTAACTTTATAATATATACCTACTTGGTGTACACGTAAATTAGAAACAAATATTTTTGCGAACTAGTTACGATTAAACTGAATATGCGGTTTCAATGTTATAATATTATAGTTGCTATTCCATTATGTGAATACTCACTTCACGTAATATTGATTTCATATATTTTAATAATAATAATAATAATAATAATAATAATAATAATAATAATAATAATAATAATAATAATAATAATAATAATAATAATAATAATAATAATGTCTGATGATGGAGTAATTAATAGCATTAATAGTTCAAAATAGAGATTGAATAAAGTGATAATATAGGTCGATGCATTTGAGAACAAAAAATAATTATTAGTAATATCTAGATTTTCGACTTGCACGTCACATAATGACTGAATTTCAAAAATTCGCGCAACTAACAAAACAGGTTTTTTTATTTTGGATTTGTAACCTGCGGAATATGTTTAATGGATCCTGTAGTATTGTTATCAACTATTTGTTATGGATAAATGCTTATGCACACCTGTAAATTATTAATTGAGACATGAGGGTCGAACGCATTGCATTTGCGACTCGCTGCGCCCCGAAAATTACGATTTTTTTAAACGCATATAGTGCAATTAATATTTGTCCAATTTCAATATATAAATATGGAATATTTATCTAATAATAAGTACAATTGAATTATGCTTTTAGTAGTGCGTTGTCCTAAGCATAAAAATTGAAACAAAAAGATCGTATGTTAGATTACGAAGGTTGTAAGTAGAGTACGAAATTATAGCATAGATGGTCGATGGTTGGTTACTTGCTCGGTTCTTTCGACAACGGTGCACGTTCGCTGTCCGCAAACGGTCGTTAGGGTTACCGAGGGTCGCTTCGATGAAGGAAAATAAGCAAGGGTGGATCGTGCGAGTTACACGTGTTTTTTTACAAATCGCTCTTCTACAATCTTTAATCTTCTTCTTTTACAACGTACGTACATACGTAGGTAGGGTATCTACCTGTACGTTTAGAAACTCAATTTACTAGACGAATTGATTTTAGCGTCGACTTTGCTAATAGTTTCTTTTCTTCTTCTTTTAACACGCGAGAGTTTACCGAAACAGCTTCATAGCTTCTAAAAACTAATCTGTCCAACTTCTATCTATGTAAAACTTTGTAAAGCTTACTAGTAAAACTAAATTGTAAAACTTTACTTTATAAATACTCTCATACGACTTCAATAAATAATCATATATTTTATTTACTACTAAAAAAGGATAAAAAATTATTAAATTTAATAAATTCTATTAAATTATCTTTACAATTACCGTATGCTTTAGAAATGTACATGTAAGAAATATGTTAAAAAAAAAGTAATTATTAATAAAAACAATCGTTATTTCACGAATAATTTTGATATCCCGTAATATTTCATAAAATGGTAGAATCATTTAAATTCAAATTTTTATGTTCGTAGCGAGGATCGATCGTGACGACTGTAACGGCATCAAGGAAATTGTTGATGTAGAGGTACGTACGGACGTGCAAACGGGCTGTGTAGCATTGGGGTTGAACTCTGACTCATCCCTCAAGGTTCGTGGCCGTAGTCTGCAATCCTACCTCCTCTCGCCTAGCCCCTCGATGGCTTTGCTGCCCTGAAGCTACGCACGCAATTACCATCCCTGATTGGATTAGGCAGCGTCTTGATTTGAGCCCAGCGTCGACAATCTCACCCAACCGAGTGTACGCTCTGTCTCGGAAAGCTACCGGAATTTCCACGTAGGGAGAATAACGCTCCGAGTCCGTTGTCAATGGATACGCTTTCAGGAGAAATTAGAGAGACACCGTGGAAATTGTCCCTATGGTTGTTTCGTTTTAAAATTTTTACAGGATTTCACTTACCACATGAAAAGAAAAAAAAAAACCGAGATATAAAAAGATTTGAAAGAGCTAATTTAAGCCAGTTTCGTAATCATCGACACTTTTATAATCTCATAAAAGCTTTTCCCTTTTTTCAATTTATTTACTACCTACTTCTTAATATCCTAATAATATCATTTAATTGTAGGGTTAATATTTTAAAATGACATTGTTTCGTGCGACACGTACTTGAAAAGGGAGTTTTAATCAACGTTTTCATAACCGGTAACTCAATCGTTTGTATGAAAACGAATTAAGACACGTCATTGTGGACTTTAGTTTGGTATATTTTAAATTGATCTTTCGACACCACTGGTTCTTTCATTCGTTTTCTCCCCTTTCGTCGACGTAATCAAAAATAAATTGTCTCTCCGTCTTCGTTGTCTTGAAATATCGCGCAGGGTGCACGCCCTAAATTATTCAAAATAAGCTGCTAGAGTGTTCGAAGGACGATATCAATTCAAATTACAGGTCAAATGAAAGATAGCATTGGATTTCTTTTTCTAATCCACTTCAAGGTCTATGTACTCGAGTAAAGCTGTATGATTCAGTCAATTCTGAATTGACGAGTAAAACTTCTATTAAATGAAAATTACAATAAATGAAAAATGCGATTATAAATGTGTAACTTTCCTCTTTTATAAAATCACTTAAATTTAACTTTTATATTAAGATTTATCGGAAGAAATAAGATAAAGCATTTCGTCATTAAAATCGAAGGAGTCTCATTCTCATTTAAGAATGACTTTCCTCTCGACGAAAAGAAAAAGGTAGAAATAGTGAAATCAGACGGCTACTTTTACGCTATCTGGAAACGAAAGAGTCCTCGATTATGGTCCAGGAAAGAAGAGAGAGAATGAGGAAAAAGAAGAGAAGAAAAAAGAGGAGAGGAGAGGAGAAAAGAAAGAAAGAAAAGGGGAACGCTATTACCATAAAATAATAAAAGGGATCTGGGTGCATTACGGGCATCGTGCGGTCCGGTCCATTATGTGGAGTGAGCTGCCGTCTTTCTGCTTAGTATCCAGGAGGTATGCATGCCTCGCTGGACAGATAGATAGGCTTGCAATGACGGGGCAAAAGCAAAAGGTTCGGTCCATTCGCAGAAGTGCGATATGCCTCTTTCACGAGAGGAGTCCACAGACATACACATTCACGCACACATGAATTCGATCGAGAACAAGGGCTTGGAGAGAGAAAGAATCTCTTTTTATCGAAAGAACCCAAGGATTCTGCGCTATGAAGTAGCCTGACACTGTTTGCTACTATAATCCACCGAAACGAGGGTGAGATCAATTCGATGGTTACTTCGATTTCAATCTAGTGAGATCGAATAGTCCGAATGAAGATTTTATTTTGAAAAAAAAAACCTATTAAAGAGCTGATGAGGGTAGGTAGATAAATTATACCATAGTTAATGAAATACTCAATTTATTTTTTTACAAAAATCTTTAAGTGAACTTTACGTATAAATTATCGAAATTTTCAAATTATTTCTATTTTTAAATTTTAATAATCTATCGATATTTGAATTGTTTCTGTCTTTAAATATTGTCAAATTAAAAATAAACTCCAACGGAAATTTTGCACAGTTTTATTTCGAAATTATTATTTTGGTGATTGAATAACATAATTAACAAATTTTCTGTCAATCTTAAGTCTCGAGTAAGATACAAATGTGGATAATTTATCAAGAAGTATATTGATTCAAAAGGATAAACTTAAGATTCGAATCGGAAAAGAAAATGGTCGAAATGAAACCTTGGGCTCTATTTTCATGCATCTTTCAATCTATCTATTCGCTTATTTCTTACTTTAGGTTTACAATTTAAAATGCCAGATATATATACAGTGGTTTGAAAACCGAAATAAATCGATATTTGTGTAAATTTTAAATATTTTCGAATACTAAGAATAATATGATCATTTTTTAAATGAATTTATATTTTTAAATATATTTTCTTACTTAAGAACATATATAAAATAGAATATAAAACGTATTTAGCATAAAAACAAAGTAAACGTTATACGTTCGTACGGTCATGAAATAATCTTCACTTTTCGTACTATGTACCCACACGAGAAAGCGTTTTCTCACACTGCCTAATTATAAGAAATTAACCTTTCAAATTTTCACATTGTAAAGATGTAAGGAGGTAATATAGAAAATACACGAGTCTAATTACTAATAAATAGTTGAAGACGTATTCTCTATGTGGTTTCTTAATCTTTAAGCTGTCATATTTATGGTAAATATTTGATATAATCGCAACAACGACAAATTTTCTAGAATATTTTACAATGTATTATACATTATATCTAAGTCTTGAGGCAACAAACGTTTTTGAAATTACTGTACATTACTTCGTAAATTCAATTGGACTCTAACGATTTGTCCCCATCCCCGCCTCGTTTACGAAATAAATCTAACAAAATTACAAATAATTTCGTTTAAATTAATCGAATTTTCTTCGATGAAGATCTTCAGTAACGATTCGATGCATTCGGCTAACAGCAAAACTCGATGACCGTCTAAAAGCTCTTGCACCGTGATCGATTTGCTCTGTTCTTAACTTCGTATGCGCGACGCACGGATGGAGACGTTTCCACGTAAACTCCTTAAGTCGTACGATAAGGGGGACGGAAAGAGAGAGAGAAATAGAGGGGGAGAGAGAGAGAGGGATTCAAACGGTTGGTCCGCATGTCCGCCTTCGGAGCGATTCAGAAATCAAATTCCACTCGACGACTGGAGTGAGAGAGATCGGTACGAGTAACCAAGGGAGAAAGAGAGAAACGGGAAGAAGAGGGTGAGAGATTGAGAGAAAGAGAGAGGAGGAAGAGGTCCGGCCGTGGAAGCGTAATCTCCGGTTTCGTGGAAAATGAAGCGCAGGCGAGGGGTACGAGCGAATTCCACGCCGGTAAATCGGCGCCGGTGGATAATGAGCCGAGGCGAATAATTCTCTACTGCAAAAGCCAGGAATCGTGAGTGCGTGCGAGAAAGATAAAATAAGAGAAAGAGAAAGATAGTAAGAGAGAGAGAGAGAGAGTAACCACGCTCTCGTCGATAATTTCACGTGGTAATTATATCATAACAAAAGCTAGTGGTCGAATATCGATCGAAAGAGAGAAAGAGAATGAGATAGAGATGGAGAGAGAGAGAATGAAAGAGACAGAACATTTCTACGAAACAAAATGAATTCGTTAACCGAGGGCTTTAGGTTAAGCTGTACGATCCAACAAGTTCGTATCCGTTCTAGATTTCCGTATTGGCGTGTTTATCTTGCTTGACGTCATCGATGATGGATAGAATGGTTAGAATTCAAAGTGTCAGCTCAGTGATAGTGTTGATTATGTCATTCAATTGTGAATTTGTTCTTTGTTTAGCTGACTGTTGCGAAAGATTTGAATTTTACTTTTCAAGTCAATTTTACTTTTTAGTAATTTTTTAAAATACCGTATAATGTATATTTTTTTTTTTATTTTTTTTTTATTATTTTAATGGAAGAAATTTGATCACCTTACAGTAATCGAATCATATATCAACTAGTAGGAAACAACGAGTCTCGATTTATGTCGATCCTAAAATAGGATTTATTTATTACAGATTGAATCGAAGGAAAGTAGAACGTTTACCCTAGCATCTTCGTAACGTAATTTTAGTCACGTTGGTGAAGCAGAACGTCGAATGGACTCGTATCTTTCTTTTTTTAAATATTTTTTGTTGTTGCTCAGTATGAATTTCGAGAACACGCTCGTTCCATTTACCCACGTCTTTCGAAATGGGTTTTGCGGGGCCTCGCCGAGAAAGAGGAATGATGAAAAGAAAGAAATCGGAATAACGAAAAAGTAATAGAAGAAAAGAGAAAGAAAAGGAAGGCGAGAGATCTTCGACGGGTAAGAGACACGAAGAGAAATAATATTATTCACGATCCGTCGAAGTTAGCAGAATGATGTGCCAAAGTTCCCCCATTTTGTGATACATCAAGGACGTTTATATCCCTCAGAGCAGCTTCTTATCCTCTCCCCTCTCAAAGACACGATTTTACTCGAGAAAAGCGGCTTCTTTCTTTCCTGTGCTACTAGAAGACAGCATTCTTGAGACAAGCGGAAATACGTTGGATTCGCTTAGATATCGTTGGAAAAATCATTTGCTTTGTAGAAAGCTCGTAGATCGTCGAGAAAGTGAGCTGTGTGTGTCTTTCCTCGGGGTAAAAAGGAAGCTTATCCGTAACTGCGCGCATGCTTTCTATCTCTTCCCCCGTTTCCCGTTCTCCTTTCTCCCTGAACGAAATTTACCATGTGCACTTTATTGTCTCTTAGCCGGAATAACACGCGTTATTTGGCGCGAGACAAATGCTCAAATCGAAGAAGAACGAAACGCGAGGGTTCCACCGCGACACTCGTATATCTCCTTTGTCGCCTTAGATATCGTGACTTCTTCTTATTTTTTTTCCTTTTCTTTGACCTTTTATTCAGATAAATATTCTTCATTCGGATTATCGTGAATTACTTTACTGCGGGAGAAGAGTACATGATCGAAACCAACGATCCATGTTAATCCTTATCCAAACAATTTTATTGGATTATTTATTATTTAACAATAACCAGAAATTGTATAATTTATTTTATTTTCTAATTTAACTTTTTAATCTTAAAAACCAGTTTATTTAGAGTTCTCTTTCTTTTTTTTCTATTGCTATCTGGGTCTTAACATACGTGATTCCATTACAGCGTATCACGTTTTTTAGGATAGCTTACGAGATGTCATTACGATAAGTTCTCGGTGTTTACAGGGAATCTCATGGATATGCAGGCGTCGGACCGTCGTAAAAATAATAACGCAGTCTAGATGACGTTATGACCTAACGTTTGGGATAATTGAAAAGCCGGAACAAAAAACACAAAAGATCAGTAGATAGCTGATGTCAAAGATAATTCTGCTGGGTGGTTTATCGCATTGAGAACCCTCTTTTCGTCGGTCGATCGTGAACGTTTCGGTAACACGTGACACGCTAAATCCCTGAGGATATATTCTCATCGTATTCCACGAGACCGCAGGGTCTTATCTTTAGAGGCACTCGTAGCGCTTTGGGCGGCGGGGGTTGGAGGGTGCCGAATGATATTTTCTATTTTTTTCTTTTGCTCTCGTTGGTAGTTGCTCCTTTCCTTTTAGTCCTCGGGGCTTCGCAATAAACGGCCCGATATGAAAACGTGGGTGTGACGTGTGTCGTGAATGCGTGTTCCCATCGCGAGTTCGCGTGTCAAGAGTGTCGTATGGTCACGCGAAACACCTTTTCAGAGAGTTACATTATTGAATATTACGTTTATAGATTTGTCGTAAAAGCATGTTCTTTTCACCGACTCATTCATTCTCTCATACTTTTTAAAATCAATTAAAGATTCAAGAAGTGTCGTTTACTTGATATACTTGTTTATTAAGAGATTAACTTAAGTGATTTTATTGAAAGATATAATTTTTTTCTTTTGTTATAATTTATTATATTTTTTATGTATTACAAGTTATAGATTCTCGAGATTGATAAATAGTTGGTTAGTTCGATTTATTTTAATATCTATTACTTACGGTCTACAATAAGATTTCTTTCATTATTATTATCAATACTTCAAATATTCTATGAAATTCGTGTACAATGTGCCTCTCTTTCTCTCTCTCATCAACGGTTGAATCGTAAATTAATTACTTATTTAATTGCACTTAAAATCTAATTATCATTTCCATCCAGCGTTAATCCGGCGCGATGCGCCAAATGAATTTAAGGACATGTTTATTTCGACGGATTACAAAGGCTTAAACGATACACCGCGGTATTTCACTGTTTGTAATTTAAAGAGTAATGAAACACGAAACTAATTACATCCACTACGTCCAGTCGAAACAGCGTCAATGTCCAACACATTACTATGATTCGTAATATAATACTATTGTGATCTATTTTAAGGTCGTAATTGCTTTTCTCTTCGACGAATTAACGAAATAAGTGTCAATGATCGATAATGTCTATAGATATATTACCGATACGAATGAACCATGCTAATAATTAACCCTTTGCGGTTCTACGTCTAGTTAGACTCAATATTTCCTTTCATCTGCGTTATAATGAGCTTGCATATATATATTTTTGTATTCAACAAGAATTATAAAAACAACAAAACAATCGAATAGATAAATCAATTATTTATTATTTGAGTAATTATAAAATAATTATAAAGCTTTTAAATTAATTAGAAATTATTTTATGAAATTTATCTACTGATGAATTTTTGTTTATCTACGTTATATCTATAAAATTGTTAACTAAAATCAGAAAAAGAAATCATAATTGGTTAAAATTGTTGAAGAGTATTATATTCGTAAATCTACTTGACGTTTAAACTAGAAGAGTTAATATTTCCTAATCGTTTCTGAAAGGAATTCAATAAGCGTAAAAGCGTCCAACCGATGAAACGGTCAGGTTAGTCTAGCTATCGATTAATTTCTATGCATCTTGGATGACGTCAAATCAAACACGTGGCTCGATTAAAGTACATGAAAGTGTCTCGGAAAGGGGTAAGCGTGGTAGACGAAGGGTGGTGAGAGTGAAACCTAGCTTGAACGAGTTTCTCTCATCACTGAGGATTAAACTGTTATTGCAAACACTCTCACAACGACGACGACGACGACGA